>JAVFBX010226931.1:0-11034 GCA_034783855.1 Mopalia kennerleyi | reverse complement strand
TACCAAGTTTGATAAAAATCGGATAGAATTTAAGCCAGATATTGAGCGGAAACTGACTGACTCCGCCCGCCCGCCCGCCAACGTGAATACATAATACATCCTGTCTTACAACAGGCGTATAAAAACGCAAGCAGTACATTTAGCAGTATTTAAATATGTTTACTAATACTTAATATCTTCTTAATTATGTAATATTTTGTTGCCAGTTAATTTACTTTCCTGATGTTTAATGAGGTACTAAGTTAATTCACTACATGGCAAAACATTGTTTAAGCAAAATCCTACCCCAAGAGAAAGAATTGATTGTTATCCTGTGTATATTATAAGTTCGTTTCAATTAAGCACTTACCTTTTTGGCTGACCCGACTTTAGACTTTGCTGTGCCTCGGACTTTCTTCTGTCTATTTTTTCTTTCCTTTCTCTGTTTACGAGCTACTCTGTGCCGTTCATACAGACCATGCTGATTTAGGTAAAAAAAGATATAGTGTTTACTAGTAGTTCTACATAGTTCAAATGTGTTATTTGCGACAATACCAAATCTTGCATTTTGCCCTCAACTTAAACAATGGCCACAATAAGACTACTGACTTTTCATATACTTATCTATGTTAATTCAAATATTCTCCATTTTAAATACTTTTTTCTGTGTAATATCACTACTGAAAATGGTTTAAGTGAACTGAAATATATAATCAAGATGAATTTTTGATAAATTTTTGGAGTCTAACCATAATAAAATGGATACCAAGAAAATATTAGTTACAGCTGGTAAGTTAATTTTCCTCCAGTGCTAAGCAAAGACAGTATTGCTACTCCTCATACAAAATGCCCTTAGACAGAAGGCCTATTTTTGCTAGCCATGGGTTTTATTCCGAGCTTCTATGCATTACAACACTTGGCGGCTAATTCACATATCATCATGGGACTCGGCTTCCAAGCGATTGATTAGAAGCATGGGAACTTCTACGCAACCAATCAGATGTTGTGTCACAGAGGACTGCTAGTAAAAATGACAGCAATAGTCAATAATGAAAGCGGATGAAGTGTTGTCGGCAAAGCGATATGTTCAGGGTATTCAATCAACTCCATAAGAGCATTGCATAATTATGTACCCACCCCTACAGATACCAACTCTCCGTATGTATTGCTTTACAGAGTTAACCAAATTGTCAAAACTAGAGAATAACATGCAACATATGTTACCAGCACTTTAACTCGAAACTCAGTCAATTTATCCGCCAAGGGGCGTGGGTGTAATTCTATTAATATTTGAATTATGGGCCAAGGGTTGTAATGTAGAGTAGCTCAGAATAAAGCTCTTGGCTAGAGAAGATGCAGAAACAACAAAACAAACATCCACCATCGAGGTCATTGAAACAACACCAGGCAATCACAAGACGCAATACGATAACAAACAGACCAGCTTTGCTCCGATAACCAGGCAAACGAGGAAACTCTCTCCAAAGTAACTGCTGTAAGATTGTTTGTTTAATTGGGATTTAACGTCGTACTCAAGGGTATTTCACTTATATGACGACAGATTGTCCACTTCACACTGTTCCTTGCCCTATTATGGCGGAAAACCGAGAGGAAACTTCATTTAAACCACCCCCGCGATTGCTGGAGCCACACCGTATGACTCCCTCATCTACCGGAGGGTCGACAGGAAATCCAATTAAAGAAATAACCATCCATCCAAAAGTTAAATAATTTATCTGATGTCTAACACCAGCAACTATCATTGAATAATATAAAAACAAAACGGGATAGGCGTTTTCTAAAAAGGGCGCTTTATTAAGACATGAAACAGGGAGAAGACGTGTTTCTTATCCCAACATAGGGACAAGTTACAAATCCACGTGAAGCGTTAAAACCCGACAAGCGTTATCTACATACCAAGGAACTTCCACTTTATGACCACTAAATTTTTTTTATCAATATACTCCAGTTAATAACACAATGTATTCGTTTCCATAGGACAACCATGTTAAAAAATGCTAAAAGTTTCCAGAGCAGCCGTTATTGCAGCAATGTATAGTAGCTTACAGTTACGGTGTAACTATCTGTTTTTTACAGATTTTTCACGGACCTAATTTATAATTTAACAAACCGGTCTCCCGAATTGAAACCAATACCTTCACAATTAGTAATAAAGGCTACTTCTTTGTTCTTAGACCTTCATTGTTCATATAATTTCATTGGAGATATGGCACACACACAGTGTGGCTATATTCACAAATTAGGAACAGTAGGTCGCACCTGGAAGACATATAGCACAGTTTTCCGAAAGTACATGTTAAACATCAACAATCTGCTATATAGAAGACATCCGGTCTCTGGTGTAACTTTTATTTGTTAGGTGGTTTAGTCATATTGTGCGCCATAGTATCATGGGTAATTTTCGCCATTAAAGCGTACTCTTCAAACTCTTATAAATGCAGCTACTCGGAATCTTCGTTAAAATGTTATGGTCGTAAGGACAGACTGCCTATGAAACGAAACAGTGCTACATCGAACATCAATGCAATACAAGTATATACATCGTACAAAACATCTAGTATATGAAGGGGTTTAAACCCTTTTACGCAAATCTTGTATAGTAAATACCGAATAACACACCTAGAAATATTTGTTATCTCGATTCACAGTATACTTACATAACCTATTTACTGTTAGGTAAGTCCCAATACGAAACTAACAATAGAAGATAAGCTACACCACGTGCTGTCACACTCAGTCTCGCATTCTTACATATGTAGTTCTATAATTTCACAAAAGTTTGAACTTAAATACAATGAAAATAAATAGGACGCTGAATAAATGTTGATTTTTTTTTTTCGAAAACATTGGTAAATGGCAGTGGGATAAGTTCGAGTGAAGACAGATTTCAGTGACGTGTGCAAACACAAGGGCTTTGTCGGGAAATAGCTTCCCAAGTGTTTTGTCGGGAAATAGCTACCGATGCGTTAAGTAGAAGGACATACAACATCCCTGATAATCTAATTGCACGTGAATCGAAAGTTGCCGAATATTATTACAGTTGTTCGACAATGTAAGCTGTGATGGACAAAAGTCCAATTTCTGTTAGTTGTGTGAATTTATATGCCGGCCAGATATTGTGATGAATAAAAGATAAAAAATATTTGTATATACAGAACTAGGATAAACAATTTCTCTTAATAAACAACTCAATACATGTATATTTTTAATATCCTTTTGAGCATCCAAAGATAAAGGTAATCCCAGTCATATTGCCTTTATGGTGGCTTCATACATTTGTATAGAAATAAGGGGAAACACATAACACGCCTCTCACATGATGTTCAGTTACACATCGCCATTTTGTTTCAAATTCCATCGGCATAACCAACAAATATGAGTCAATGCTAGTATCATAGACGATTCCGGATTCAATTCCGATGTCCTTTTAAATTTGTGGGGCGATTAGGGACTTCGCGGAGGTTGGGCTCACATAATTTTAGATAGGCCAGCGAGTAAAACCAATTGCTGGTCAATTGTGATACCGAATTCTTATCTGTAAAAATGTTTAAGTGACGTGAATATGACAAAGGATCTACACGTTAGAAGCCACAAGGACTACTAAATAGTGTTTGTGTCCAATTGACTTCAAAAGGTATACCATCATATTGGTCAAACGGTAAAAGTACCCACATTTTTCATCGACATCGAGTACAATGTATTCAAAATATAATCCGTGACAATGAACATGAAGTTTAAAGACATAAATGATGGAATGCATAAGAAACGAGTACAACCATAAAAGCACATGAATAATAAAATATAAACAAAGTGTATAAATCCGTATTAGCGTGAAACAGATCACCGATTAACCTTTATACATAGCTAGGGATAGCATTCAACAAACTACTGGAAAAAGAATTGTCTACATGGCGTCATTAAAACATTCAGCTAACTATAGAAACGTTTGTATATATACACAAATAATCGATCCAGCAGACTCCAATAGGTGTTCTGGAATACGTTCGTGTTTACCTCCTTAATTCTCCATTTCGTTTTTTTTTGTTTTGTTTTTAATTTGTCTTTTCCAAGGAGCCATATTAATTTCATATAAAATATTGGACAGTCAAATAACAATATTATACGCACCAGAAGCTGCCAGTCTACGAGGAAAAATGTTGTTGATCACACAAAATGCACTACTTGTGATTCTACAGGTCAAACTACAGCCACTTCGACAAAAATGTGACCCACAAAGAACAGTGAATATACAGTAGATATAGATATATATATACTCTACACAATCTCACCATATAACACATCCAATTCCATAGAAATGTACGTGAAGACAATACAGACCTTATGGTTATCAACGTAAGTGAGCTAAACAATAAAAATAAACGGTTTCCAAAGAAGTTGTAGAGTAACCTGAAGCGTTAACCATTAGCAGAGGAAAATCTAAGTATAAGGAATCTATGTTATAAACCAATTAAAATGTCGATCCATACAAATTTTCTGACAAAAGTAGATTTTTTTTGGTCAGTTTCTGTACCATATAGTGCATAAAGTAAAACCCATATTAAACCAAAGCAGGTAAAGAATCTCAGTGAGTGTATATCTCTCTGGTAGGTTTACGAAAATGTAAAGAGCTTCAAGCCATCCGAGCTGTACATCCTCAAATATAAGTTATTCAAGACCAATGAGCATTTGCGTAGCCTTCTACAAAATGGTGCAAGTTTAAAACGGTTCTATTAATTGGTATCTGAAGAATTCTAGTACGCTCATTTAAATCCATCTTCTTAGTAGGCAACCAATCAGCATTGAGGATGTGAAGAATGTAGCCGACATGGAAACTGTTCCTACACCACCGATAGCTTGACCTAAAACATAACAAAACATGCACAGTTTTAGTTCAATGATCCAGCATCATGTCAAATGTAAATTATACAAATCTGAAATCTCAGGTGAAATTACTGTTATAATTTACGATCAAATTGATTTTTCTATTATTATACTCATTAAGTACAAGAAAGGAGCCAAACTTTATCCCATTTATGTTTTATAGAGTCCGTAATATAACTTTCATTGTTATAGGAATTAATTTTCAATTGGAAGCGTTGTTGTAGCAAACTTTATTTAGAAATATTTGTATTTGTTCGTCGAAACTTTTGATCTCAGCAACACAGAAAAATGGACTACAAAATCAAAACAGAAGGAAGGAAAAAAAAGGGGGGAGGTGAGCGGGATTAATGCCACACTTATTACGACAAAACGTGAAAACAACAAATGTCAGGTATATTTAACAAAAAGCAACCAACAAATTACTTTTAAAAAACCTACAGCACTAAATAAACTATCATGCCACACGTTTGTTAACTATTGTTGTCCATTGGTGATTTACTAACGCTTAATGTTCTTTTTCTCTCATAACAATATAGGTGAGTGAAACCTCCCTTAATCTTTATATAACTAACAAAAGGCAATAACCAGGTGAGAATAAAGCACCTGCCCGGTACAATTGGCCACCTATATATAATTAGATATGCCGAGCACTTGTATCTATACTTGATCATAACAGCTGGTCAATCGTGACCAGGCCTGCCGCCTAACTGCTTAGTATGGTACCGACGCGAATTCCACACCTGACACAAAATGTTCAATCGCCTTTAAAAACAAATCTTCGAAAACACCAATGGACACAAAAACGGACAGGACTACAAGAAAATAAGGGGAGTTAGGGCTCCTAGGGTACATCAGCATAACACAAAACTTTATAGACTACAACTTCTGGTTTATTATGGGTGCAACGTTTCAATGTCTATTCAGACGTAACGATGTATCAATAGAAATTGAAATGTTCAGCCATAAAGCCTTGTGTTATGTTTAGTACATAAACTTCTAAATTCGTTTTCAACAACAAGATAGATCAGGTCAAGAACTTAAGAATAATAGAATTGAAACTGAGCGACGCTATGGCGAGATCTTGTCGCCCTTGAATGGGGGATCGATTTAGTGTTGAAGGCGTGTCTATGGGCATTCCGTTTACATAACCACCGTGCACTCACGCTAACACAATATTAACATTTCTAATTCGTTGCTAATCTATGTTTGAAAATGATTATTCCTCCAGTGCTACGTAAAGTCAGCATCAAAAGGGTTTAAACATAGGGCCCTTAGCCAGAGGGTGAATCTGAACGGAAACTAGAGGAGGTGAAACTCACTCCGTCAGTGAGGTTAATATTATTGTTAGTTTTAGATGATGAAAAGTTCAAATTGTTTTATTGTTAGTAGAAACCCACATTTTTAACAACATCCAAGCCTGGCAAGGAAATAAACATTTCCTGCATCTGAGAAGAAAACAATTATTTTCGTGGATTCGTTAAACCATTCACATTAGATTAGCGAGGACGATATTTGATAAATAAACACCTATACACTTGAACGCTCCCTTAGAGAAAGACAACAGAAAAAATGGATTTAATTTCAAACTGTAGCCTTTTCGTTTTAGAGAATTTCTAAGACACAAAATCCGTTTAAGATGAATAAAAAAGTTAGTTGTTTAGTTTATTTTAGAACATTTTTTTAAACTAAAAGGACATGCGCCTTATTAAACCAAGACGTTAATCCACGTGCAGTTGACAAAATCGTCAAAATTTAGTGGGGTTAAGGTCACAAACAAATCTCCTAAGTGGGTGGCTAAGCCTTTTGGCCTATTATCTCAAGACACGGGGTTAGGTTTGGTTAGGTGTGACACACATATAGACTAAACACACACAAGCAAGGATATCAAAATGCACATTCACCTGTGTTGGATTCTGCAAGCAAAATTAAAAAAAAACAAAGATACGGTTAATATATTGTAAAACAAACAATGGGCATTCACAGTCAGCCAATTCTAAACTGACGCCATGTCCTCTGGTTAATCAAGGTGAGAGAAACACAACGACCGGTTGGGTCATGCAGACGTATTACAGTTAAAACTGAATTGGGCAATAACGTCAAGAAATTCAGGAACAATCCTTGTAGTGACATTGTCAAGGAGAGGCCTTCGTGAACTCTGCCATGTTAGTTGCTGGACGAGACTCCTGGTCGCAGCAAATAGGAGTTTAGCCATGCTGTTTGACAGCCAATGAACAAAAAGACATTACAAACAGTTCAACGTCAAATAAAAGGAAATCTATCATTATCGCATGTATTATTGTAAAATATAAAACAAATAAAAAGACAGCACACAGCCAGATTTTGTTGTATTCACACATAAAACAGCTACAACAAAGGTAATAATTCATATAACAAAATAATAATTCAAAGCAAAACAAGACATTTAAAAATCGGCTTCACATCGATCAGGCCAGCTCGGAAAGAATCAGGCGTCAACGATTGACCGACTGTCCAAATAAACACACGATAGCAAAGTAACGGAAAGCTAATATGGTATGACAAAATGGTCGTCTGCACAACGTAGCTAAAATGAATACAAGCCCAATTTAACAAATAAAAAGCCAGGAACACAATAACAGCAATTGAAAAATGAAACTTTTTAAAGTTTTTAACAAACCTTCCGTTGTTGTTGGCATACCTGAAAAACAGAACCCCACTCAAAAAATTAACTGGTTGATTGACTGGTGTTTAACGCCATGCTCAAGACTATTTCACTTATGATAGCAGTGTACACCAACAATAATTGACACTTGCACAACCATAGAATGTGAAGTGTTTTCACAATGTTTGTGAAGTTAATCTTCCACCAATGCTAAGGGAAGACAGAATTGTAACATTCCAAACTTCAGGAGAACAAACAGACATTTTAAAATTAAAGCCGTTAATTATCCTTTTCCCCAAACAAATGCCGGGTTTGACCACCTGTCGGTCAATGTGGTTATAAGTGAAGTGCTACCATATGTAGTCAGACACTCCTGGTCTCGCCACTTTTAAAATGTTAAAGGTCAAACTAGCTTGTGTTCACTTTCTCAAGTTTCTACTGGCTTTTAAATTCTCAGGTAGAATTATTTTCACAGGTTGATTGCTTTCGAATATGATTGGACCTATATATAATCAGGTCAGAGATCACCATATAAATTGGTCATGATCGTATGTATAGAACCACTCCTTACTTTACTCTCTCTGCAGATAATACATGGGAGGTAACTCTCACTATCGGCGAAACTTCAATAGTGATAGTCTCCCTTGGATTTCTTCTGTCGGAGAGCCCACATTTTAAACTTAAAGCTAGATCTAAAGCAGATATTTTTCAATTTATTTAGCATTTTCAAACACGACTGATATCTCTAGCTCAACTCTGACATGAAACACAATAAATCAATTGTATATTTACTTATATTCCTTACGCTATATTTCCATACAAACCTACTTGTTTGGAATGGACAAAGAATTCTACTCACAAGAATTGATCAAGCACATTTATTTTCTTTGCAATTTTAGCCCCACTCGAAGCAACAAAAGGCTAGAATAGACAGATGTCTAAAAAAAGCTTACTAAAGCCAACAATTTTTTTTTTGTTTCTTTAAAACCCTACAGTTAACATTGGCTCCATGTTTAGTTTAGTACCGGTACATGTATCTCTTATTTCTGGTGAGAGAGATAAGATTAAAAAAATGTACCATACATTGCTGTTTTATTACACAATGGCCAATTGATTGTCCTTAATTGATTTGTCAGTTTAATATATTTATTTTTGAGAAAGTGATTGTGCATGTGGAAGGCTGTTGTGTTTTTTGTGTGTGTGAACGGCTGTTGTATTTCTTGTGTGAACGGCTGTTGTGTTTCTTGTGTGTGTGAATGGCTGTTGTATTTCTTGTGTGTGTGAATGGCTGTTGTATTTCTTGTGTGTGTGAACGGCTGTTGTATTTCTTGTGTGAATGAACGGCTGTTGTGTTTCTTGTGTAAATGAACGGCTGTTGTATTTCTTGTCTGTGTGAACAGTCTTGTATTTCTTGTGATTGTCAACAGTGTTGTACCGTATTTATTGTGTGTGTGAACGGCTGTTGTATTTCTTGTGCGTGTGAACGGCTGTTGTATTACTTGTGTTTGTGAATGGCTGTTGTGTTTCTTGTGTTATGAACGGCTGTTGTATTTCTGGTGTGTGTGAACGGCTGTTGTATTTCTTGTGTGTGAATGGCTGTTGTATTTCTTGTGTGTGTGAATGGCTGTTGTATTTCTTGTGTGACTGATCAGCTGTTGTATTTCTTGTGTGTGTGAACGGCTGTTGTATTTCTTGTGTGTGTGAACAACTGTTGTATTTCTGTGGGTGTAAGGGGCTGTTGTATTTCATGTGCGTAGGAATGCCAAAAACAGTGCTAATTGAGCAAAACAGCAAAAGTACAACAGAATAAACAGTTAAAACACGCCAGAATCCGTGGATAAACACATCCTGTAATAAATAACATTTAGTCATCACTGCAAGTATTCTTAATTCCTCATTTATTAAGTTAGATATCCAAACTAATTGGCCTCCTCAGAAATTTACAATGCTGAATATTTTAATTTGAACTAATAAGGGGAGCTATAAAGATAGGTCAGTTTAACAGAATAACGAATTTTGAATTTTTTTTTTATTAATGACAATAATTCACCAAAATATTTGACATCTCAATTTTGGCTTCATCATATTCATGTATCTGGACAGAGGTGCCAGTTAAAACAAACAGAAATAGTTGATACTGTTAACTTCGACCAGGAAATAACATATTTGATCAACAAACCCTACCTTAATTACTGCAACAGATGTGCAGCTTATTTAATATTAGAACTTGAATTCAAACAGAACATTGTTATTCAGATAAACTGCTATTAATGTTGTCTGTTGTTGAACAATGAAGTGTTAAATGGAGAGGGGAGGGATTTGAACAGGTTATAATTTACCAGTACCGAGTGCAAACAACGATGAACTGGTAACACAGTGTAAATAAAGTGAATACCAGAATATTTTTTAAAATTTTCAAAAACTGAACTTAGAAAAGTCAACAATTTACATACCAGTAAAAGCTTCAACAGTTTCATCTTTAAAGTAACAAAATATTAAAACAGTTTTACAAAAATCAAGATTTCTGATGAAAACTGATTTGCCAAACAAAACCCCGAAGAATATTGCAATTTATAATAGGGAGAATTAGGGTGTGTTTAAAGCAGACAAATAACGAGATTGGAGATATTTAGCTTGAAATAATTATGTTTGTTTGATTAGGGTTTAACATTGTACTCGAGGGTATTTCACTTATATGACGATGTGCCAGCCCAATGGGTGAAGGAAACCACCCTCAACACCACTGACAACTAACAAAGACAGGGCGGGAAAGTAACATGACGCAATACAGACATCACAAACAGATCGGTTTCCCTTTAGCTCTGAGAGCACCAGGGCAACATGAAGCTCCCTCCAACCACCCGCTGAAATAATTATGAGAAATACAACCATTAAATGTATGCTGAATTTCTCATCAACATACACTGAAAACCAAACACCTGAAATTGTATTTAATTTGAAGACCCAGCCACAAAATGACACAGTTAAAGGCATTAAATGCTACCGACTTTCACTTTTGTCACTGATAAAATTGCATGAATTAAATAAACACCATTAGGGGACAGGTAACATTAAAACATTCATGCAAATTGGTAATTTATAGAAATTAGTTAACAGATGAAAATCCATTACAAGCAAACACATATGTATGATATTTATTATTGGCATGCATGAACAGGTACCTTAACACATGTATTACTGTAAGCACGATGCAGAAAAATACATCAACAAAACACAGTTAACTAATATAGTATTGAAATGAAACTTCTTCGTAAGATAAGCATTTATATATATATATATATAAAATAAATAAACATCCTGTTGGGAAAGAAGAGCTAAGATTAATAGTAAGATATACCAAACAATTTCTGAGATTAATTTTTATATCTAGATTTCTAAGTCTTATTTATAAAATTGCCTCTGATTATATCCCAAACAGGAAGTAAACGGAAGTGACAAACTACATAACTGATTGCTATTTTACGCCGTGCTTAAGGGTATTTCGCTTAGAT
>JAVFBX010226920.1:0-11035 GCA_034783855.1 Mopalia kennerleyi | reverse complement strand
CCCCCCAATTTTGCTTCCTATCAGTTTTATAGAGAACTCTGTTCTGTCAACGATAAACCCAGTGACATATATGTTGCTCTGTACATCGTTTGAACATTGTCTAGCACTAAAATTAAAAGTTACACCAGGAGAAAGCTTAACTAGTTTTATCTTCCTTTAAATTACGCAAGAAATTTGTTTTTTAAAGCCAATGCATATCGGCATATTAGTTTGATCTGTGCATTCTCCCAGGGCTAGTATTTTCTGCCATTACAGGGCTGTGTTATGTGTTTTCTCGGGGCTGCCTCTTCGAGTGAATACATTAATGTGACAGCATTACAGCTGCCAGCCAAGCATCTAACAGAGAAAAGAAATGAAATAACACGACTGAGTTAAATCTTTTGAAGAAAATATCAAGAATATCCAATAATTGAATTTATTGTAGAATTTTTATTTTCCGACTGTGTTACTGGTGCAAAAATAATGTCCTGTCTGAAAGCGTTATATTACAACACTGAAGAATCTTTTTTCAAACCTTAAGTGTATTTATTGGCGCTCCGGACACTGCTAGATTGAGACGCTGTCATTAACTATCTGACTACAGATCCTTCTTTGATGTACAGCTCATAACATTGAGTGGCCTTCTCAAAGTCCGGTATTTAAAGGAGGCACACTATGTGGTTTCAGGTTTCTGCGAGTTTTCCTCCAATTTTTTCACTGTATCTAAGTAAGACAGAATGTGAAATTGGCAGGTCATCATTATAAAAATGAAATAGCCTGTAGTATGATGTTTAAAACCAACCAAAAATCAAAATTTAGATTTATTGAATTTTAGGAAGACCCTTACAGCCCTAGTCCTGTGTTAACGGTCTTGTTTGATAACCCTTTATCCAGTCTGTTTTCTTTCTGCCTTTCTGGAGTCTGAATCTGGATAAAATCAGGTTAAGGATTATATCAAAACAGAATAAAAACATAATCAGTTGCAATCTATAAGCATAAAGCAGAATAAACCTGTAATATATTGTATATGAATGTCTACTTATAGCCTTCTATCAACAGAAGTTAAGAGAAGAATATATATAACAATAATAATATATAAGAATATAAGCTTATATAATAAACATGACTGAGATAAAAAAAAACCCTCATGTAATAGATCCATCCATTCAATCAATCAATCTATTTTCCCTTTCTTTAGCCCCTATATATGGACCTCTTAAGGGTGGTAAGTCTCAATGTTACTGAAGTGTCATTATTTTCTCTCCTGATATAATTTGAACATTTTTGTTTTTGATGCCTATTATCTGTTTACTTTTTTATTTGTCTTAAGGCATTCTTTGTGGTGATATTGGTTGATATTTGATTTGAAGTCTTACATTCATTGCTAAAATGCCGTCTTCTTTTTTTTTCCGTTTTGACTTTATTATCTTCATCTTCATCATATTTCTACTCTAAATTACTCCTTAGTTTAAGTGTGACTTTGTAAAGCTATGTTGTAGGTAATATCACACAAGTATCTATATTTGAAATTTGAATTTAAATACTTCTTTTGGTACATGGTTATTTTACAATTCTCTGACCAGAATCCTCATAATAAACATCTGTGCCTATGAATTTTCAGTTTGCTTCATTTGCATTACTGTGCCTTGTTTAATCTCTGTCCTAATGGTTCTCAGTGAGTGATTCTGTTTTGATGTTGTGGAAATTTAAAGTATCAAAAATTATTTTAAAAAATGACTATTAATATACTTTAACTTGAATTTGCTTAATATTTTATCATAATGATCTTTTGGTGGGAATAATTCACACATGCATGATGATAATGTTTTTTAATGTACTGAAATAATTTGATTGATTGAGATTTAATATTGTACTCATGTTTTTTTCATTCATATGATTATGTGATATCCCAATGAGTACAGGGAACCAACCCCTATGCTATTTGCAATAAACAAATACCATAGAGGATAAGAGGCAATACAAAGATGTAAAAAAAAACTGATAGATTTCCGATCACCACTCAGCTCTGAGAGTACCAGGGCAACATGCCCAATATATGTGGGTTGTTTTTTAATATGTAAAAAAATAATTACATATATGTTGACATTTTCAATGATTTCATATTAATTCTGTTTTTCCACAATTGTACAAATGTTTTTTAAAATATTTAATATGTGTTCTATTTTTTTCCTTTTTTCAGGAGAGAGAGTCATTCGACGATCATCACCAGTTCTTCAAGTGGAAATCTTGGTCAACCCTCAACTCTACAATGTCAGATTGGGACTGAAAACATTTCTGACCACCCCTTCTCAACATAAACATCTGATTTATGCTGGACATGGATTTCAAGGATCCGGGGCCTGGGTCCTTCAGGATGATACTTTCACCTTCCAGAATTTCGCACAAGTATTTCGAGATCCTGATGTTGAAAATGCTCTTAAGCAGCAAGAAGGTGGCTCTTTGTCTTTACATTGTTTTGCTGATGGAGAATGGAGCAATGGAAACTTTGCTAAACAGGACTTTGGAAAAATATTAAAGATCTCTGTTAACCCTGAAGGAAAAAATGCTGATAACAGTGGCATTCTAAGATTCGTGGCATATGTTGGAAACTTTGTTGAAGGTCGATCTCTGAACAAACTTTTACCTGCTTCAGACGTCGTCGGTAGTATTCGATTCAGCAAACCAACAATGTATGTTTTCCCCGGGTGCCAAGGTGACTCGGCTCTTTTTGGAATTAGTGGCTTTAACTTTCTTGTTAATGGTGGCTACAGTAGGAAAGCATGCTTCTGGGATTTTACACGCCATCTTGATCGCATAGATGCCATGCTGCTTACTCACTTAGGGCCAGATAATCTCTTTGGTGTTGGATCTGTGCTTGAACGTAAAGCTATTGAGAATATTCACCCAGAAATAGGTTTTGTTTATCTAAATGCCAGTGAGAAAGCCAAACATTCCCCTAATGGTGATCTTGCACCTGAGGAAGGGGGACTGCTCAAAGGAAGTTCATTGAAAATTAACCTTTCTGAGGAGTGCAGTCGTTTAATGGAATACTGTAAACAAATTGGACAAACCCCACATCCAAGCACTAGAGCTTCTAAAGGAGATCACCAAGAACCTATTAACCTCTATCACAAAGTTGGTCATGGATCTTTAGATTTATATGTTTTGAATCCAGTTCAAGACGGTAAAGAAATCAAGGAGTATTTCCAACACTGGAGTAAGAATGCTGGACAGTTTGGAGTTAGTCAAGGCCTACCACTTCAAGATGTCCTATCAACTTGTGCTCTCTTGGTTTGGACACCAGCAAATCAAACTGAAAATATCACAAGAATATTTTTTCCTGGAAATGCCCCACAGAACAAAATCATAGAAGGTCTGGAAAAGGTAAAGAATTTAGATTTCCTGAAGCATGCGACATGTAGCTACAGAGATCTCCATGCTAAGCCAATAAGAAAAGGAGGTATCCCCAGTAAAACTAATAGATCAGCCAAGCCATCAACTCTGTCTAGTCCGAGAGAATCTGCTCGCAGAGAAAAGCCTGAGAAAATAGAAAAGCCAAAATTAGCATCAACTTTGAAAGCCAATAAGGGAATTAAAGAAGATAATAATAAGAAAGTTGTTAAGGACAAAAAAGACAAACAGAAATCTCCCAACAAAACCCCCAATGGAACACCAGCTAGCAGCTCAACCGGAACTCCACGCCGCGGGTCGCCTCCATCAGAAACTGCACCCATAATTGCCAACTCAGTTGCAGCAAACTTGATCGACATTCGGCCAGAACCAGCTGTAGAGGAACCCATATCAATAGGTGGATCATCAGCTGAAGACAGCAAGGCAGAAGCAGAACAGGATCTACTTGGTCAATTTCCATCAGAATCTGCTGTACCTTCAGATAAACCTTCATTTGGAGAACCTCTGAACAATGATTTAGATTCACCTGAACCCCTCCCTGATCCTGATGTATACCAGCCAGGGACTGTATTGATGCCAGAGAAATCTGAGGAGACAATGGCTATGGTGGATGAACAGGTTACTATGAGCAAAACAACAATGGAAGAATTAGGTATCTATGATGATGACGCAGAATTCTCGGAAGATCAAGTTCAACAACTGCACCATGCAAATTTCGAAATTGATGTTCAGGATGACTTTGATAAAGAAGACGATCATGAAAATGAAATTGGAGCCTTTGAGAATGACAACCCTGAGGCAGAAGAAATTCAACCTGAAGCTTTGCCTGAGCCCATTGCTACACCACAGTGTTATGCTTCTGGGCCAGATGTTGTACCAGGCCACTTTGAAGAAATTCCAGAGAAAGTTGACCCCAATGAACTTGATCAAGGCAGTGAATTTACCCAAGATCTTGGAGAAAGTTTTTCCCAGGAGCAGGATGTTACAATTGAAAAACAGCAGGAGTCAGAATTATTTGTCAGTGGGGAAGAAATGCAAAACACTCAATTTCAAGAGCAGGATGTTGTGATCGAGGAAAAGAAAGAGGCAGAATTATTTGCCAATGAAGAGATGCAGAACACTCAATTCCAAGAGCAAGATGTTATGATTGAAAAGCCGCAAGAGTCAGAAGAATTTGTCAACAGAGAAGAAATTCAGAACACTCAAGTCACAAATGAAATACCTGATGAAATTTCAGAGAAGATTGAACAACAGTCTTATCAGATAAATGAATCTGCACCTGACTTTGAAACAGAGGCTACAAGTGATTTGATCCAAGGTTTTGACCAATATGCTGAAAATAATGTAGAATTGAAATCTGAAGTAGAAGAAAGTAATGAGGCATCAGAGTTTGCTAATAGACCTGACACGTTTGCCGATAACTTGGGCTTCGAACACGCACAAGAAGGAAATAGGGAGGAAGAACAAACTGAATCCATTCAAGCCCATCAGGTCTCAACAGATTTCCCTGAAAAAGTTGAAGATGATCATACTCCTGTTCAATCAGAATACATTGAAGACGACAACTTTGAATCAAGTGAGTCACAACAAACCGAGAATTACCCAGATCAAATTCAGCAGGAAAATAATTATTCAGATCAAGTTCAGCAAGAAATTCATGCGGATTCTGTTGATGAGTCACAACAGCAAGGAGTTTCTGCTGATGCTGAAACTGAAGAAGCTGAGCTGACTGAACAGATTAACAGTGACTCTGATGAAGGTATTGATGCCACAGATATAGAAATACCCAACAAAGAGGAATTAATACCTGAAGAGACACTTGTCCCTGAGCCTGAGGTTGAGACAGTACCACAAGATATGGCCTTCACAGAATCAGAGCCAACATCATTTCACGAAGATCCAGTTGGGAATGGACATGAAGAGCAAGACTTTGAGCAGTATGAGGAGTCCTCAATACCAGCGGCATTTGAAAAAGATGAAACTCCTGAGCTAATGGTAACATCGGCTGGACCTGAAATTGTACCAGCAGAACCTCAGTCTCCTCTCACTCCAGACTCCGGGGAAGTCAGTGACTTGGTTCCATCTGGCGACGATCAGCTTCAGGAATTTGAGCCCAAAGGAGAAACAGATTCCCTTGAAGGTGATGCTGATAATGAAAAAGACATTGATGAAGCTTGTTGTGATAGTTCCCAGTTACCTGAATCGAATGGCTTTTCACAGCCGTCTGTACATCCACAGGATAACAACAATCCATTTACCTCCAACGATGAACAAATCCCAGACATGCATCAAACACCTTTAGAACAAGGGGGAATGAATCCTTTCTTTGGTATTGACAACTCCCAAAAACAAGTCCCGGCAAGTGGAACACATCAATATGAAGATGATCAAGAAACAGATCAAAGTGATCAACCCTTCAATCCTTTAAAAGAATGGGGAGAGCCCATGGGATTACCATCACCAATGCTGGGAGATGCTGCAACAAATGGAGCTGCTGAAAATAAACCTAAGGCAACCAAAGCCAAGACAGCAAAGAATGGACCTGCGAAACCTGCAGATTCTAAGACAGCCAAAAAGCCTGATACTACCAAGCGAACTACTCCGAGTAAGCCTCCTTCTAAGCTGACTGAAAAAAGGCCAGCCTCTGCGCAAAGCAAGGCCCCAAAGGCTCTCAATGGAGACAGCAAGCTACCGCGATCACCACTTGTAGACAAGAAGTCATCAGCAAGATCTACAAACACTGTTGAAAAGAAACTGGCAACGAAAACTTCTTCTAGACCTGCTACAGCTCCCAGCCGAACAGAAACTAAAAAGCCGTCAGAAAAGACAGACATACCCAAAGCTAAGCTTATTCGAAGACCAGCTTCAGCAACTACAGCTAAGGCCAGTCCACCAGCTATCAAGACTTTGCCTTTGCCACCACACACAACATTTTATGTCGACTTGACTTATATTCCAGCCCATGGGGACCCACATTACTGCGATGCTGAATTTTTCCGGCGTGTAAGAGCTCGTCACTATGTGCTTAGTGCTTTATCTCCTACTTCACACTCCCTTAATGCCCTAATGGAAGCAAAGAAGACATGGGAAGACAAAGATTTGGAAGTTACAGTTATCCCAACCTATGATAATGAAACTTTAAGGCATTGGATGGGCCTTCATAAGGAGCAGTTACAAGATTTGAAGATTGATGTTGCTCCTGCTGCTAGCCGGTGTACAATTCAACTCCAGGACCATGAAACTAGTTGTTCAGCCTACCGCATGGAGTTTTAGGCATCCAGTACCTAGCATTCTTCTGGGAACCTGCTTCCAGTGTTAGCTGCCAAACTCAACTAAGCCGCAGCAATTCTCTTTCCTAGACCTCTACCTTACGGATTCGCTGCACCAACTTTACATCTGAAGTATTTCAAAGCAATTCATCAAGGTGAACGGAGAACTGTCTAAAAAGTGCAATAACAGCTGGAACTTTCTTCATCTGGCATTCCTGTATCAACATTCGCAGGAAAATGAACTGTACGTGCACTTTTTACCTTGCGACCGTGGCGCCCAGGTAGTACAGTTGACACCCAGTGTTAATTTTAAAGTGACTGTATAAAGGCAGGCTCTGCAGCTTCTGTGAATGTGATCATGGTGTGCAAACAAGACTGAATTATTCCAGGGCTAAGCTTTCAATTCTTAAGCCGAAATTTATACTCATTGTTTCCTTCACTTGATCTATATAATCATTGCCTTCAGTTTTAATGCTTTTGTTGCCTTGAGTGAAGTATTTGATGAACATTATTAAAATATACGCATTACTTATTAAGTGACTTTAAAATCTCAAGTAACATGGCATTTAGTTGTGGAAATATTATGAACTTAGAACGCTTTGACATTTTTTTCAACATTGAAGACGTGTGCAATTTTTTTCTGTTTGGAGTCGACTGTCATGTTTAAAATATATTTTCTCTATAGTATTATGTTATTGTGTTTGTTGTCCATTTTCACCATTTTCTGTATAATTTTAACATTTGTTTTTCTCTTTTACCCACCGGTATTAATATTGAATTATTTTTTGTATTTTTTTTTTCCTCATCTAATATTATTTCTATGAATTATCTGTAAATTTTGAGTTTTTTATTTTTGTATTTTACTCAAAGTTAAAAAGGATTTAAAAAAAGATAATTTTCTTTTTCTTTTACCTTTTTTAAAAACATTTATCACAGCGATATGATAAAGAACTCCACTACTTTGCAAACCACAAATGCCTAGACATCTTAAGACATTCAAAATTATTCAACATGCTTGTTTATTTCTTAAAATGAACTTTAATATGTACAATGTGCGAGAACATGAAAGTGATTGACATGAAAATATGTGCAAAACATAACTGTAAAAACAGAGAATTATTTTGGATACGGAATATGAAGTCGTCTGTTGTGTGGTACGCAGTGATTTTTGTCTTGTCTCTGTTTAATGTGATCTGTGAATATAAGTGTAACAGGACTTGATTTTGGCAATGCAACACCCTAACTAAAACTACACACATTTGGTTACACGCTGCTGGCTGCAATTTCTTTGTTTGTCCTTCAATGCCATCAATTCCTGTCAGCTGGTGTATTCATGGATCATACAAAACAGGACGAAGACCATTTATTTTTCTTGTACAATTGGCTTCATAGACAATATATAAAAATGTAGCTGCTTGCTTCAGTCTTGTGTTTGGTTAACCCAGATTGTTATCCAATTAGTACTGTATTCTATATACTAAACTACAATGACTTCTAGTTAGATTTTCTCGTTGTTTGACAGACACATGTATAGTCTGCTGTGGATCCGTATAATACTGGGCCTATATAGACTTTGTGATAAACTTCTTTAATAATTTGGTATTTTGTCAGTGTTTTTAGACATGATTTTTGCTACAAGAGAAAAGTACGTATTTTGATCCCCAGTTTTATGTCTTTTTATCAGTATAGGGACAAACAATCTTGCATGCCTCGAACCGGGTTGAACCCATGATTTTCTTGTTGACAGGGTCAACATATCGAATAGGCTGCAGAGGTTTATAATTGATTTATAAGTGTGATTGAATGGATAGTTTCTTTTGTTTTCTTCTTTGCGATAACAAGTAATGAAGTAAAATGACTTGAACTACACCATTATATTGATCAATTTGAAGATTTGAGGGATACTTACATCTGTCACAGTGATAGATATAATATCCTATGGCTTATCTGTTTGATGATATAAGGGACAACGAAATGCTCATTTTTACTGAGGGTTTATAGCTTATATTACTGTTTTCTTTGAGTGAAGATACATATACACGTAGAACATTTTTAGCTGTAGATTTTTAAAATTTACAATCCAAGACTAATGATCTTATCTAAAACTTGCTTCCCTATATCAATTAATTTGATTATCAAATGCCAATTTAAAGCACAAAGAAAAATGAAAATTGGAATGCTTTTGACCCAAATTTTTCCCATGATAATATGTTGTGTTCGTGTATTAATGCCCGTGGAATGTCAGAGTGCCAATTATACCAACTAATGTATTCATTGAGTGATAAAAAATCCAACTCATGTAGCTTTATGGAAAATTGCTTTCTTGTGAATTTATTTACAAATACCTGACTAGTGGTAGTTTTTTTTCCCGGTTTAGAAGCAGCATAAAGAAAAGGGATATTCACTTGTATAGAAATGTAAAACAATGTATATGGTGTTAGCAAAGCCTTTTTTGACTGGCTTCTGCTCAAATTGAAAACATAAGTTGAGACGTTGCTATAAGTATGACGACTGCTTGGTGATCAATTTTATGGTGCTATGGGGATTTTTGTTTCTCTCTCTCTAAAACTTCACCTGGCTGCCTAGTTAATAGGTAATGTAAAGTCTTGCCTGAACCAGACTCTTCTTGTGTCAACAGTCGACTCGCCAAAAAAGGTCGGGTAAGAATGCTAAACAGGGCTTAAAGTTTAAAATAAACATGGCCGCCATATGGTCGAGATTTCATTGAGCAGGATTTCTGATGAGTTATTTTTAAAAATATCCAACCCAAGAAGGTTCTGGCTCATGTTTGACTGGCTAATACTTTGTGCCATGTATCAGGATATTTTTATTAGCTGCTGATACTTTCCCAATTCTTTTTTTTTTTCTGTCTGAACGAGAAATAAAGAGAGTAATTGTTAAAAAAGTACGTGATAAATTTATATAATTCACTCTTTTGTGGTCCAAGGGAGATAATGTATGTTATTTGTGACCAGTTATTTTCCTTGCGTCACATTCTTGTTTATAACCGTTGTTCTATTTTCATAAAAGCTTTTGTCTCTGAAAATTTAACATTATATTTATATTGTAATTAAGAACATTAGGTTTAGATGATATCCAACTGTGTTTTTCCTCGATTTATGCAAAGATTATCCTGTGTTTTTAAACAACAGCGTCCATGTGATAAAGTGAAAGCCGTCAGAAAATTGCCTGTTTTCAAATTTTTTGCCTGACAAAATTGTTTTGTTTTGTTGATAAATCCTATTTTCACAAACGCTTTAACAACAATTTAAAGCTTAAAAATTTTTTGTTCTTTTTTGTAGACAGACATTTAGACTACATATACCATTTCGGTAGCATACACTTTTTGCAGCTGGCCTTTGGTTAACATTGTATACTATTCTAGTAGAAACATTTTAGATTTAACAGCTTTTGTGTGTAGTGTTTATATCTTGTCTCACTAGTAGCACTAACTCTGAAATGTAAAATGTATGATCATGTACATTGAAACGATTGTAGGGTTGTACCCGTAAAAAAAAAGTGTGCTTGACATAAGACTGTGATGTAGCAAACATACATAACTTATATATACACTCTGAGGTACCTTTCTCTTTATGTCAATGTCGTTCTTCAGTGTCATTTAGTCACAATGTCAGTGTTTAAATGTAGTAAAACTTTGGTCTAGCACGCAAAATAAAAACAAAATTTTGCCTATCGTGCAAATCAAGGTGTTTTCTATTTTCTGAGTACTTTGAAATTCCCATTGTATTTATCCCCAAAAGACAAAAATGACGAGTTGTATCTGGTATATGATTCCAATGGTTATGTCACCTTGGGGCTGAATGGTCAAAGCTCTGTTTGGCTGAAACATCCTAGAAGATAACGAAACGCTTCACATCTTTGTGGTGCTAGTGTCAATTATTGTTGGAATACATTACCATCATATAAGTGAAATACCCATAAGTGCAGCGTAAAACACCAATCAATCCATAAATCCTATTAGATAACACGGAGTCCAAATGAAATGGACACCATGCCATAATAGAAAGAGATTGTCATGCAACTTCAAGTAACAGTCCAACAAGTTCGCAGAACTTGGAACAACTGTCCCTGAAAGGTTTTGATCTGATCAACTTGTCTGTAACATGGCTGTTTCACTTATATGATGGGTCGTACCGAATGCTACAAGGCCCTGGTAACTTCGAGAAATACAAATGTTTCTGAGATTGGAGGAAAACACTTATATCAACTCTCAGCTTGATATCTATACAAAAACGGTTTCTAATTATTGGAATGACCGAGCTTGCTTGCATTTTAAGGAAACTAATCTCTGACCGGTATTTTCCTTGCACTGTAGCTCTACTCCTGTTGCCCTGATACTATCAGAAAAAAAAGAT
>JAVFBX010226909.1:0-11037 GCA_034783855.1 Mopalia kennerleyi | reverse complement strand
ATATATTTGAAGTCCAAGTCACGTATAGGTCTACTAAACGTTCAGCTAAGAGCCTCATTGTTAATCGTCTAATCTATCGGTATAGTTGGTCTTCTGAAGGCAACAATATAAGTACGACATGCTTAGACCCAAATAATTATGTAGTAGCTTATCGTTCTGAGTTCATCGTATATTCGTCGAATATTTCACATAATATCTGAGCTGATTTATAAAATTAATGCAATTTCACTATCACGTTTCCACTGAAAAGGTTCTTATCTGATTTGAGCGTACCTAATTGTTCGGAACATTTTTATGTCTTTCCAGGTAAAAACCAACACCTATGGGAATTTATTTATGATACCCTCATGAACCCGATGTATAGTCCCCAATATTTACGGTGGGAAAATAAACAGGACGGAATTTTCCGTTTCGTCCAATCAGAGGCAGTCGCACAACTCTGGGGCAACCTGAAAAACAACGATAATATGACCTATGAAAAACTGAGTAGAGCAATGAGGTAAGTTTATATGATATACTGGAATACAACACCTATAATACGTCATTCTTACATGGTGCCCCGCGATGCTGAACGCCCACCGTCGGTGGTGTAATTGATCTCTGTACACAGTCGATGTCTGTCGTATGTTTACACAACAAGAAAAATCAATATTTCCGGAAGAGGAATATAACCTTTGCCAACGTCAAACGCTTTGTTACACTAGAACGTCAAAAAGTTCTCAAAAAGAATGCGTGTTACTGTTGCTCCAGTTTGTTGTAAGATGATTAGTATTCGGGTATATGTGTGACCTTACGAGATCCGTTTGCACCTATAAAAGAACCCAAAGCCATTCCAAAAGGATTGCACTGACATGTATACAGTGTATATCGTAGAATTCAATAGTTTGGGATCTCAGGTAGTCTGATATTTTCAGAGAACAGTAATCTTGCTCAATTATTGCAATCCAATGACTCTTTAGTGGGATAAGTTATACCTGGGATTACAATGTATATAGTAATCCCAGGTTATACTAACCCCCCTCTCTCTCATATCTACAAAAATGCCATTCGATTCAACACTGGAACTCGGTTATTGTTTCAAATAGGCCTATTTATATAGCACTTTTCACCTATAGCAGCCTTATTAAGGCGTCTTAGTACAGACCCTCACTAAAATACAAGCTAGGAAACGGTTTAACAATCCATAAAACATGTGTGGATTTTAATATCTACTTTCTGGAATGTGGTTATGATGGATTAATTATAGACTGTCAAATTTATGTTTTATGACCCCCCCCCCCCCCCCACACACACACACGCACATACCCTTTTTTGTTAAGGAAGCCTTGATTATAATATAAATCAATTGTACTCAAAACGTTTTCTTTTATATTTGCAGACACTATTACAAGCGTGGTATTTTAGAGAGGGTTGAAGGGAGGCGACTTGTGTATAAATTCAGCAGTACTGCAATGGCCAAAATGAGACAGAGGTTGAACTCGGTTTAATTACATAAGTCAGCAAGGCTTGTTGAGAAAATGACCGCCTTTATCTGACCACTCAGACCTCAACATTTTCATACATAATTTATTCGTACAGAGCAAAATCTCGCCCATAGATCTTGCCGAACCAAACGTTACTCTTAACTGATACATTGGTGCTTTATACCGGGGCACTGCATTATTTTATTGCACTGTTAGCAGTTGTATCAGTCACCTCATATGTCCGCACAAAAACCGATATGGGACAAGTGATTCGTTGAATTTCATGCTGTGTCCTCAGCTGTGCTAATTTATGGGCTGATCAAACTAAGAAGCAGTTTGACACTTGATTGATGAAAACAACCGACTGGACCTCTCTTGGGTCATTGGACACCGATATTGGGAAGTGTTGCCATACACGAAGTACCGCTATTGAGAAGTGTTGCCCTGACACAGAGAACCGATATTGGGAAGTGTTGCCCAGACACGGAGTACCGATATTGGGAAGTGTTGCACAGACACGGAGTACCGATATTGGGAAGTGTTGCACAGACACGGAGTACCGATATTAGGGATATTTTACGACGGGATTGAGTGGCTATATTGGGCATGGTTAGCCGGTAAAGGGGGATTGTGGATTGTTATCCCGGTAAGAAGAACCGATATCAGGGATTGTGAAGCCGGCGGTATGGATTACCGATGTTGGCGACTGTAACCCCGGCATGGCGATATTGGCGATTATTATCCCGGTAAGATGTACCGAGTGTAGGGAAGGTTATCTCCGCAAGAAATACCGATAAGGGGGATTTTTTTTACTCCGGTGGGGGATATTGGGAGATTGTCCTCCCTACGTCAAGTTATAAATGCAAATACCAACCCATTGTTTATCATCAGACTGATCTATACGCTGTATTTTTGTCCAATATGACAGCATTGCATTTATGAAACTAAGGAGCCGTTTACAATTTATGAAAGCTGATAAATTATACACTCTGGACCTGACTGTATGCACGAACATTATCAAATCTTTGTGTTATGTTTGGATGAAGTTTTCTAAGTTACCTGTAGTATTATATCATTAAATGATAAAAATCGTTAGATATTTGTGAAAAATGTATCAAATGGCATGCCCATTATAGAATCATATAACTGTCAAACCAAGCCCGAAGGACAGGTCGCACAGGAGTTACTGTTTTATTAAAAGGCCTATATTCCCATCGCGGATCGTTTGTACGGGGCCAAATTACAGATTGGTGTTGTTAAGCATCCCTTCAAAACCCAAAGCTAGTAGATAGGAACTTTCTGGGATTCTTATCGGAGGATTACTTCTTTCAGCATTTAAGTTAATGATTACAAGAGACGAAGAACTACAAACTAGCCGAGCTTTCGACTCCATCTTCCGCGGAGTAAGATCGTCCATGAAGTAACATGGTTCGTGCCGAGTGGAAGTATACCTCAACTATATACAATGTTTATTACAAAAAGATATCGTTACATTATGTAAGAGTGCTATTACGCCTTTATATTTGTTAGTTGTTAAAACTTGTTAAATATTTATTTATTTATGCTTGTTATCAGAGTTTGCCATATCCTCTTTGTGTCTCCTGTTACTAATTCTTTTCATCTATTGATCATATTGACTAGAGCATAATTCTACAGTGCTATTTTCTATACTTGATGTTCTTACCTTTACTCTGTGATAGACAATCCTGTGTTCTTTTCTATATCCAGTTCTTTGAGTTGTTCTTTGTGTCGTGGGTTGTTAAGCTCAAGAATTGTTAAGTTTTATAAGTGGCTAAAGCTGAATGGTATATACTTACACCTTGTTCTGGTAAGTTTGTTTCGAACGCACATTTGTACTTATTTAGAATCAATATGTCCTATACTAAACCTCTAACTACATATTGTTACAGCAAATAGTTGTAATACGCCATCAGCAACGTGGTTAAACATGTAACTGCAACTACGTACCGCTGACTAATAGCATAATCGTCTTTGTACATCAAAAAGTATTTGCACTTTTAACGGATGAATGAATTTTTTGGAAGTTACTATCTAATAACTGATGACCGATAATTGATTATAATATGAATTGTGACTACATTATCTGTTAATTTTTATTATAGGGTCGGTTTTGCTTCACAGTGTCTGTATTGTTTACAGTACCTGTGATGTGTTACCTCCGTGGAAACAGTAATGATACTAAAATAATAGGCCTCGTTAGAATTGACTAGTTATATTTAGTTATAACAATACATCAATGATGCTTCAGTTCAGTAGAAATTGATATGGTCAAAACAAAATTCGCAACAATTATCCTAAAACATAAACTTCCATTTGAAACGCTAAGAAATAACATCACTCTCACCATCTGTGCAAACCACCAAAATTGATCAGGTGAATGGGATTTTTTAAGTTTGATTCCAGTTAATGCTTGACAAATTTGTTTTTAGCTAGAGAATTATAGAGATATATAGTTACCGAGATTTTAGAAAATCCTTGACATACAGAGAACTCATTCTACAAAAAATAATAAAACTAGGGCTTAAAACTTGACCTGCCTCTATGGCTATTCGCCACATTTTGCCTACACGGACAGTATAATAATAATCAGTCATTAATACTTTTTGTTTTCTCTGTTCTATCTATTAATCAGCGTTTGAATAAATGACTTCTACAATATAAACATTACCAGTATGGAAAACAAACTAACTAGATCTAACTTGTTTTCGCAACAAGCAAAATAAGAAATTGCCCAAAGACGGATCTTGTGTATAACCCCCGAAATAATATTTTGACGAGTACATTTTTCTTCTGGGATAAAACCATTCTAAACTACTGTCATTTTTGTCCTTTCTAGCTAGCAAGTACTGATTCACAGTGATGGTTCATGTTGTAAATTGTGATCGATGGTTTCAATCACTACTAGCTTATTGCTATGTCTGGTTTCAAAAAGAGGCTGAGGCCATTGTATAACTCTCCCTACCTTTATAAATATGTTCGTAGAATAGTCCAGACAACCAGTTTGTCCACGACCTTAAAACACCCTATTTATATTTGAAATACAGCCAGTTTCTGCTTATTTCTTATTAGGGTGTTGTCTTTTTATTGTTTTTTATAATTTCTTATTATGGTGTTGCCTTTTTATCATTTTTTTTATCATTACATTGTATCATTTGCCTCTCCACGGCCCACCCTAGATCTTGCAATGTTTAAGATCTATAAAAGAAATTTGTTGAAGACAATCATTTCGATGTCATATCATATTTCTGTGTATATGCATTATTTATTATTTACATTCCATCAGATTAAGATCTGAAATTGATTGGTCGATCACCAAGAGGTGTAAATTGCTTATAGCAATTTTTATACAAGAATATTTATACAGTGTGGGAAGTTAATTGTAAGTACAGCATTGTATTGAGATTACAGTTTCGATCACGTTTTGTTATTGCTTTATTGAAATGTCCCTCGACATTTGTCTTTAATTGTTATTAAACCAATTGTTTTTGCAAATTAAAAACTCATTTTCTGATATAGCAGCTCTATAGACAATTATTTGGTTTCATGTACTTGTTGAGTTTGTTTGTTGCTTTGATTGCTTTTTAAAACTATCAATGTTATTTCACTTCATGCGAAATTTGTCGTGCTGATATTTGGGGACTAGACAATACTCGCACCCCACAATACTTCAGAATCGACCCTTTACACTGAGAATCAAAGTGCAGCCTTTACACCACGTTCTCCAACAAAGCTTTAAATAAGCATAGAAATAGGTTTTGTTAAAATATTAGGTCGGACATATGCGTGCGTGATGACAAAGCATAAAAGAAATGCAATAGAGATTTTTTTTATTTTGAGTGGACCTTTAATCTGTTACCTATGTAAAGTCAATAAAACTGCTCACAATTACATTTGTCTTCTTAATGGGATCCATGACACTGCCATTGTTCCGATGGTCTGTTAGCTGTAGCTCACGTTCGGTTTGCTAAGAGCACTTTCTTCCCCGTTGTGCCACAAGCCTATTTCACGTTGTTTGGAGCCTATCGTGGTCACTTTCAAGAGCTTCTACATGTCATTCTATATAGACAAACCCTGTGTAGCATCGATCGAAACAGTGCCTAAAAATTGAGTATAAAGACCTCTTATATACAAATCTGTATTTCACTTTTGTTGGCTTTCATTGCATATTCCAGTAACTTACTTTATGTAGACAGAGATTTACTGATAACTTGACCAGAATGGTTTAAGGCTCTGTGGGGATGTTTCCTCCGTTGTTCGAGTGACGTGCACCTCAACTGGGGTATTCCTTTTTAACCTTTAACAGATTTGTTCAAATTCTCCTGCCGTGAAATTTTAAACAGAAAACAGCTATCACCGTATCTTAGCTGAAATTTCGGGACGCATTCGGTGACTTTATTCCATTTGAAAACATTGCAAAGGGCATTGAGATAAAGACGTAAACTCTTCCTTAATTCTTGCGTCGTTAACCCCGCTGTCCCAACACTATATCAGCTGTACGAGTAATGCTTAAACTATGAGAAGGTATAGTATGGAAGAGAGCTCATCTGTTATCGCTCTCCTCATCATTGGGATAACTGTCTATCAAGGTAAGACAATCATTATTATGTATAATGTATATTCAACAGATTTGTCGATAACCAGACAATAATATATAGTGACCCAGTGTCCGTGCTTCCAACAGCGGATCATTCGTCCCCTTTACCTGGATGACCAGACACTAATATATAGTGACTCAGTGTCTGTGCTTCCAACAGCGGACCATTCATCCCCTTTACCTGGATGACCAGACACTAATATATAGTGACTCAGTGTCTGTGCTTCCAACAGCGGACCATTCGTCCCCTTTACCTGGATGACAATTCGAGGATGTTCTACTGTAAGCCTTTGTAGCTCAGTCGGTTAGAGCGCTGACCCTGTTAGCCAAAGATCCGAGTTCGAAAACAGGCGAAACTTTCTTTCTCTACATTATAAAAATATGTTTGCCCCAACCATCAGAATAACTTAAACAATAAAAAAAAAACATTTATGGATAAGTTTTTGATAAACAGATACTAATTTAGTAACCCTAGGCCAGTGCTTCCCGCAGAGAGCGATTCCTCGCCTTTACCTGGAGGCAAACACGTGATCGTTCTACCGTAAGCCTTTGTAGCTTAGTCAGTTTACTCTGGCCCGAGTTCGAATCGAGGTGGAGACAGGCAATATTTCCTTTCTCTTCATTACAAATATATTCATGTTTTGAGTGTTATGATGCTTTAACAAAGTCGTTCCAGTGTTAAAACACTGGAAAACAAACATTACACCCAGGTCTAAAAGAAAATACGGTATGCTTGGAATTTCTTGGCCTAAACAACATGGTTGATAAATCGCGGGTACATATATAGGCCTACTATAAACTTATGTGGCAACATCGTTCTCACCTTGTAAGCCGTTGCTTCTTCCTGATATACAGCAACAATATCGCTGTCTACTGTGTTGTCGTGTATCAAGATTTACAGTTCGGCAATATACTGGTTTTCTTTTATGTTAAATACTTAGTTGTCTACATTTTTATGAATGGTATAATAACTGACCATGGACTATAAATAACCAGCTGGCCACAAGGTACAGAAAGGCGACCAATCGGTAACTGACCATTGTCTATAAATTATCAGCTGACTCGAAGGTACAGAAAGGGGACCAATCGATATCTGGTCATTTCCTAGAAATTACCAACTGGATGCTATCCACTAACACGCGACCAATCGGTAATTGATAATTGCCTACAAATTACCTGCTGGCTTGAAGGTACAGAAAGGCGACCAATCGGTAACTGATTATTGCTTACAAATTACCAGCTGGCTTGAAGGTACAGAAAGGCGACCAATCGGTAACTGATTATTGCTTACAAATAACCAGCTGGCTTGAAGGTACAGAAAGATGACCAATCGGTAACTGATTATTGCTTACAAATTACCAGCTGGCTTGAAGGTACAGACAGATGACCAACTGATTATTGCCTACAAATTTTCAGCTGGCTTGAAGGTACAAAAAGGTTACCAATCGGTAAGTGATCCTTGTCTTCAAATTATCCGCTGACTGAAGAGTACAGACTGGAGACTAATCGATAACTGACCATTTCCTAAAAATAACCAACCAATGATATTATACACAAACAGTCGACCAATCGGTGACTGATAATTGGCTAAAAACTACCAGCTGACTGGAAGGTACAGAAAAGCGACCAATCGATAACTGGTCATTTCCGAGAAAACACCAGCTGGTTGTTATACACGAACAGGCGACAAATCTGTGATTGATAACGGCTTACAAATTACCAGGAGGCTTGAAGGCAATGAAAGCAACTGGTTATTGCCTACAAATTACCAGCTGTTTGGAAGGTACAGAGAGACGACTAATCTGTACCTGATCATTGCCTTCAAATTATCTGCTGGCTGTAAGGTACAGAAAGGCGACCAATCGGTAACTGGCCATTGCATACACATTATTAGCTGACTCGAAGGTACAGAAAGACGACCAAACGCTAACTGACCATTGTCTACAAATTCAGAGCTGACTGGAAGGTACGGAATGTAACCAGTGGATAACTTATTATTTCCTAGAAATTACCAAACGGATGACCGATCAGATAGGCGACCAAATTTTTTCGAAATTAAATAAAACTTATCTTTTAAATCGATTTTTGGTTGACAATTCTAGTTCAAACCATATCTGCTTATCGGAAACATCCTTTTGGTGCCCCTTGTTTTGCAGCGTCATTGGCCCTTCGCTGGTCGTTAGGGGAGGCAACTCGGAACACAAACAAAAATCGTATTGATGCAGCACTTATTTTATTATGGTTAAGTGAATAGAATAGCACATACTGGGGCTTGGAGGATAATGAATTCGTTATAGACGTTTTTGTCAGTGTGTACGGACTTTACGACCCTTGCGGCGAAGGGGCGTATGAGCTTGCAGGACGGTCATAAAGGTCAGTAGACCCTGAGAAAAAAGCCAATAACCAAAAGTAGCCTTTCAAGTGATACATTTGGTAATACATCCCAGACCTCCGGTTTCTGGTATCAACATGCTGGTAAACTTCTTTCCTCCTGGACAAACGGATAGCCTACATTGTAGCTACCTGTCAGTTTGAGATCCCATTTTGTTTTCACACTTTATGAACGAATATACTTTAAAAAAGAATTTTAGTGAAACCTTTCTGCATTATAAGCGTAGGAAGCAAATATGGCCAAAAGTGTCAAACCATTACCTCCAGCTGGTGGTGTGGTTCATAGTAAGATCAGCAGATAAACTACCCATGTCTTTCTAATATATTACGCATTGAATGTGAAATGAAATAACAATCTTGTGTTTACTTAAGGTGTTGAGAGCAGTCAACAAGTGGAAAACCACTTACCTATCCATCACTTTACGTACTACGATGGAAAAGACGTCCAATGGAACACTGCGTTCAACATCTGTCACTCAGCTGGAGGACATCTCATAAAAATAGACAACCCAGAAGTGCAACAAGCTCTAGCCATATTCGAGAAAACAACCTGGCGTTTCTCAATGTAAGGATTCTTTCTTCAGAGAATGATTTGTTCATAACGATGACGATTTTCTTTGCACAATAATAATAATTTTCCTCACCCTTTGTGGAAATGAGATTCTGCACATTTTGTGATAACATACCAAGCCTGATATATGCCTCAATTAAGTTCCTTTAGGCCTTCTCTAAAATTGTCGATCGACAATACATAATTTGACCGATTGGAAATTAGGATTTTATTTATTATTTACGTAAGACTTATGCTGAAGTTATGTGCATCCCTATTGTGGTCTGACAATAATACTATAAAAGGCTATATAAAATACTTATGTTAGTCTTGTAGCTACTGTCCACAAAGTGCATGTTTACTTTTTCATTGCAAGCTGCGGTAATTAAAATAGATCTTATAAAATTGATTGACCGGCTTTCATTGTCAAAATTAGCTGCGATTGTCTTTCCGGGTGTCCTAATTCTCAGAGTGCCCTCTGGCTAAGAGCAGTTTATTAGAAGGGTATCAATACTGTCTTTACTTAGCACTGGAGGAAAATTGACTTTCCAACATAATGGAAACGCTTCACATCTTGGTTGTGCTAGTGTCAGTTATTGTTGGAATACACCGCCGTGATAAAGGTGAAATAACCTTAATCACGACGTAAAATACCGAGCAATCAATCATAACGGGGAAATCACATCAATGGCACCAAATGGCTGACACACCACCACATCATGACGGAACTAAAGTGGTACTCCACTACATGAAAAGAAAGGAGAAAGGAAGGCTTGTGGGATTAATTGTCTGGGGTTCGGTGAGGGTGTGTCCCGCTTCCCGTGGGGCATTGTATCCTGCAATGCGGGGGAATCTCGCCGAAGCGTAGCTGAATAAGGAATGATTGAAGCTATTGCTGCCTAGACGCAGCGGATTTTTTTTTATTGCTTAATAGGGTATAAATAAAACCTACCACGCGTATGGTTAGAACATGGGCTGATGTGTCAAAAATGGATTGAGAGGTTCAACATCGGGTTGCCATACTGACCAATAGAAATGCAGAGATTTCAGAGCACCGCTTAGCGTCCCAATCAGCGAAGACCGAGGTGTGCTATGAACCAATAAGAAAAGTTCTCTTTGACCATTCACAAATAAGCTCGGATGTTATTTCACCATTCTGGAGAGGTAAATCGCCACGATGTTATTTTGCATGAATTCAGTGAGTGATTAGGGGCAATCTAAACCGCAATTACACGTTTTTGCATAACATTACTGCTTCCATTCCATTATTGCTCTATGTTGACGCCACATCGTAGCTGAATAACCTGAAATACCACTGAATGTGGCGCTAAACACTAATCAATAGCGCTCATTTTTTAAAGTGTCATTCATAACATAGTTTTTGTCTATTCTGGCGGGTCTCGGTATTACGATGTTATTACTTTTTTAGATTTGCAGCATTCATTTATGTAAATGTTCTATATGTTTGTATACATGTATAGTTGTTATTATGCTTTGTTTGTATTTATAATGTGTATTATTATTATTATTGTTTATCCTTGTCTTTTTTATTCAGCAATTTTCGTTTATTTTGCTGTTCTCTGTATTAATTTTCTAATATGTTTTTCTTTCCTACCGTGTCTGATTTTGTACAACAGTTGTGATATTTGCCTATATTTGTAAATTCGGAGGTGAGTAGTAGTTATTTACTATTTGTATTGAATATTTTTCGTGTCTTTTAGAAAGTGAAAATGAACAGTGTTTTCGTTATTTTAAGATAACACTTTCTTAGTTTGAAAAGATTCTAGTTCAGAAAATTGTGCAGATTGAAACCCGTCCGGGAAAGAACCCACTACCCTCAGAGTAAGGCACCGAATTGCCAGCAGTAAATGCCGGCCACCTGGACCACACCCATCCTTCTACAAAAATAGAAGGCTAGTCAGCTGGAGTCTAGGTAGAGACCATCTTCCTATGCAAGGGTCAGTATGTGTAAGACGAGACTTCCACATTACTTTCCCTTGATGTAATTCGAAGGAAAA
>JAVFBX010226887.1:0-11037 GCA_034783855.1 Mopalia kennerleyi | reverse complement strand
TTATAAAAAAAACAATTTTAAACATATATAATATCCTAAACAGCTAATCTGTGGAAGAAACTTCCACCTCACTGCTCAGTGACACATTTTACTCACAGACGGTTTTTCCATAACCAAAGGCTATTTATTAAAGGCCATACTTTTTTCATGTTCTATTTTTTTGTTGTTGTTATTTTTTCGTTTGTGGGAGAGGGGGGGGGGGGGGGCGTTTTTTTAAGTAACCTGCATGTCTGTGCTGCTGGTGGCCCAATCCTAGTTCGTTAAAAGGTTGATTTAATACAGGTTTATCCCTTTCCTACTGTCTTGGAGACAAAGACAATATAAATACAAGTTTAATTTAAATGACACCTCTTATAGCGGTATAAGCAAAGGTCCAGTTCCAAGAATGGGAAAAACTGCGGTTCACTTTGATTTATAATGTAATCTTCTGTCGACTCTTAGCGACGTGGAGCTTCACTTTATCTATTACTAACGTCAATGTCCTATACCCATTGTTTAAGTAGTTTGACAGTCTGCGTCGAAGGTAAAATGATCTTTTGTCGGTTTAATGCCGAGCGATAAAAATGCTTGCGATATTTATGAAACATAAAATTAACATCAATTCTTTAGCAATGCGGTACATTAAAAATTAATTGCATAAACTGTAAAAGAAAAGAATAGATAAACCAAACATTTTATAACCGAATGTTTATTATCTTGCGTAAGTTTTGTTTCTCTTGGCGTTATCTATGATAGATCCATCTTGGCCCGATCAAATAGTTTCAAACCTTGATCGTGACCTTGATCTTGTAATGATTTATTTATTCGATTTTGTTTGGACACAGATGGATAAGTTATGGCTAAAGAAACACAGAACCAAATACTTATTAACAAGAAACATTTTCGACTGAAATTCGATTAAATATGAGATACGAATTTCATCGTGACAGTGAACAGAATACGATGACGTCACCGTAGCATGCTAATGATTGTATGTGTCGTCTGCTTTATACAAACCTTTCGAATGGTGCAAATACGTTTCCTCTACAGTTTATCAATTGCCTTAGGCTCCACAGACTTGAGTAGATTCTTTAGCCGATTAGGGGGCTACATATATGTCTCTATTCATTGGCAAGTACTGATAACCGTTCGACAGGGTGCTAATGCTATTTTCTGGAAATTTATTATGCACTAGTTGATCACATTACTCCAACTCCCACTACAGCATGTCTGCTAAAATAATGAAGCTTTAAGATTTAGCCGACGTATTTAGTCCATATTGCCTACAGGGGAAACGTTCAGTCGCTCTACCGATCTGTTTTCAATCCCTAATCTAATCAAAACTAAGTAGCCATGACTTTTACATTTTGTCTGTTAAGCGAATTTCCTTTCCTTTGTATGCACAGCATATCACACAAGGAAACAAGTGTGAGAGCTTTTCTGTGAAAATCTACATGCATTGAAGGGCAGAGTGTGCTACTACAAATAACAGGAAAGCGAAACCGCTGATGGTGTGCCATACAATCAATGTATAATTAATACACGATTGAAAAGACAGACAGGTCTAAGGTGCTATCATCTGTAGATTCGCATCTAAAATAGTCGTAGTATATTTATGTTATATAATAAATTTCGCAAGATGCTTGGAACACTCCAAGACATATAAAGCTCATATTACCACACTTTCAATTCTCTTTAACACGGGATCCATACCTTATTTCTAACTGGATCGGAACTATAATGAAAGACCATCCTTTAAAGTGCTTTATATATTATAGCTCTTCCAATGTTTTCTATTAACTTATCAACTATTTATAAGGTAAGCATATTTGATGTTCTATCCAATAAATTAACAGCTAAACACCTCTTTTGGTTCAGCTGTCTTAAAATTGATTATTAAAGATTATATTCTATTGAGAGTCTATTGTCTATTAAAACGCTGAAAGCAGATCAGTTGGAGGGCATTAGCAAACCACCACGTAATGACATGACTGCTTGATTGGGTTTTAACGTCTTACGCAATGATATTGAACTCTTATGACGAATTAGCCCTGATGATGTTTGGTAGATGGAAAGGCGGTCATCATTCGAACCTGGCTGAGCCACGTGGTGGTCCTTGATACAACATCGTACTCAAAGCAACTTAACTTATAGCTTGCATTGACGATGTTTGGTCTATTGAAAAGTGGTTGACAGTCCTCTTCTAGACGTGCCTTGATATAGCATGTACTCGAAAACGTGGCACTCCGCGGATCTTTACGGGGTGAGGTGAGGGGAGGGGGTGGGTTGTGGTATTATAAACACCAACCGAGATTAACCGGGTAAACAGTTTAATCCTAGGTTCCAAAGGGGTCATCCAACCCTTGAGTGATAACCCTACATTGTAAGTGGTCATCCTTACAATGTAGGGTTATCACTCAAGGGTACAATAAGACATTTGGCGGTTATCGTCATAGTATTCCCTCACACACTTAATGTTGCAGTGAGGGCATTTTCGCTATGTAAGACAAAACGTCTATTCGTAGCTCTGGGTAAGGGTTAATTTTAAACCTAACTCTAAAACTGACCCTAACCCTAAACAGAACACTTAAAGTTGACGTCATGTCTTACAAGGCGGATGTACCATATAGTGCGGCAAAAAAGGGCGTCGGTTCCACAAAACATATTCAAAATACCAAATTTGATATTTTTGCAACTCGCTTAACTTAGTTTTACAGTATTACCTGTAGTTGTAAAATTAAAAACTAAACAATTTGACGGCATTTAAACATTTTGATTTAGGTATAAAACTGTTTTGTTTAATCGGGCCCTGTTAAAGTGGAATCATTAAACGGAAATGCGAACACTATATACAATTTATATCTGTAGCGGGAAGCTACCAGGAACTATTTGAGTTGAAAGCGTCGATGAGAGTTTAGTTTGCCTACTTTGCAATACATTCAACGGGTCTTTCCCCCGTGTGAGCTAAATGAAGCGCACCCCTCATCTAGGAGATGCGTGTTCTGAACAAGTTTCTGACTGTATGCCATATTCAACATCTAGTTGACTGTATGTGAACACTTAGCATAAAGACAGTGCTCGCTCCTTTGATATTGTGTACAAATGTTTTAAATTTAATCAAAGTATTAAAGAAGATAATTCGTATTTAATACTAACCAGCACAGTAGCCTTCTTAATAATGTTAGCGTGGAATGAGGCACTGAATCAAGTCTAGACATTCTAAATTAAAACATTTATATATTGTTTTTAAATTTAAACAACATCGCACAGGACATACAAAATCGGCGAGTTGTCACGAGCAGGCCACAAACACAATTTTAGGGGTATCAGCCGAAACATTCCAAAAACGTTTTGGAAAAGTGTTCGTTTCAAGTGAGAATATAACGGCTTATACTCAAAATGTATTTATAAACACCCACGCAGTTATAGTATAATCAGTGCTGCTATTTCTATTTCAAGAGGTAGAAACACGAAGTAAAAAAGCTATTTTTATCCGTAAGATTATACCAATGTCATGATAGACATTTCATGCTAAATTGTGTTTGATCTATTAACAGGTGTCAATTTTTACACAAATCAGTCATTTACTGGGACTATTCTCTTGTATTTAAGGTAACAAAATATCTGATGATTTCAAAAGCTACTAAGATGTCTTTCTTGATATTCTAAATCCCATGACGCATATATTATATTTTCCGTTGAAAAAATGAGCTATTTAAGATATATTTTCAACCACCAAATATTGTAAGAAATGCCCCAAACTATGCTGAATGTGCGCAGAGAAAGATACCGGCATAATGTCATAATCAACTGCTTTTTATACACAATTTGCTAACAGCCTTCAGTTTAGGTCCCGGCCCCTAAGTATGAAATGGTATGTGTTTTGTGCCAGTTAAATTGCTTGGATGAAGTTGTAATGTCGAAAGATATAAGCTGACATCAAGATTCGTTATCAACCTACTTCCGAGTCAAGTAATGCTCAAATTCTCGATTATTATTAATAAATGATCTACCAGTTATCAATATTTGACACATTACATCTACAGATAACGCAAGCACGAATTCTATGCTTCATTGGTTTACTAATGGCTGGGCGCGGAGCCATATGTTCAACGTGGGAGTAGAGTAGGGCGTATATAGGGCAAAAATCTATATGCTTCCACGGAAAATTACCTTTCGGTAAATAACTTTTGTCTCATTTTTTTTGTATTGTCTTCGCAATAAAATGAGAACAAAAAATTCAAATGAGGCAATATGCCGATTTCTTACAACCTTGATGTGTTTATCGTAGATTTGTTTTCTGCGTTTGCTTTATATCGTATCGTTCCATTGTGTATCAATGCCTTAAAAGCAGAAATCAGGAAGAAAGGTTTTCCAAACTTCTCTGAAGATCTCCGAATATTTGCTAAACGGACTCAGCGCGAGTGCAATGGGGGGATTCACCTAGCCATTACGCTATATCGTACTCCGGGGCACGGAGGCATTCCAGAACGGCATGGCTCTTTGACACTGCAGTATACAGGGTTTGTGAAATGCTGAAAATAACAGCAATATAAAAGCCTTGTGTGAGGTCCAGAAAGCTAATAAAATGGAATTTTCTCAATCTCTAGACGAAAAGGCGTTTCAAATAATAGAAACAGCCTTGGTGTGAAGTAGAGGTTGGTATAGCTTCTGAGGGATTTATGACGTCATGAACCGTCATTGTCCCCATTTAATAGGTGTACACAACATCATAATTAGAGTTGTACCCTAAGCTATTTTTATTTCAAACTAAGCTCAGTGGTTTCGAAAGATAAATGTTACCGTAATCGCGTCTGTGTCTGGAAACTCTGTAGACAGACTAATTTTAGATAATCAGACCAAAAATCTATTTGTCTGGAGTCTTGAGAACAGATTGTATTGCCTAAAAAAAATCAGAAACTGTGGGGGTTTTTTCAACGTATGCTATTAAAGTTAGATCAGTTGATCGGCTACCTTCAATTAGAATCAATATTGTATGTTGTCCAACATGATCAATGCCAATTAAACGTTCTTCTTTTTTGCCAATACGTTCAACTAATTCCCTATCGACCAAACACGCGACGTTTTTATCATTTGATATATAACGCCACTCTTTCTTAAGATTCTCTGGAGGATCTCTACGCTCACAACAGAATATTTTCGAAGTGTGTTTATTGTCACAAAGCCTACAAGTGTTAACCTTTTCTAACTGCTATTTATTACAAAGATGTCAGATGAGGAATTCTAAAAATAAGACAGCAACCCTACGTAAGTCAACTTAATGAGCTTAATAAGTTAACCTTCATAACCTTCATAATGTATTTTCTACATCTTCCCCCTAAGAAAAGTCAGGTTATTTTTACCAATTCAATTTAATCATGTGACATGGGCAGATATACAGGATTTTTTTTTCAATTTACCTCAATTCTGGTTAATATGACTATGGGACTTATTTTATTAGTGTGGCAATATAGTAGTTGCGGCACTCACAAAATATCAAGAATTGCAGACAGAGCACATTTGACAGAAAAAAAACCCTGCTGGATTGGGTATTAATGGATTGCCCGATGAACACAATAAGTCACCGGAAGAAGTTTTATCCTTTTTTAGAATGCCATTTCTACCGGTTTTAAGAATAATTTATTTTCTGATTCAGAAAAGAGATTTGCAAAACGGCAGTACCTATATATTAATGTTGGGAATTCAGTCTCATATAGCGTTGATACGTCTGATTATAATAATCAGATTCCATATGACTGCATCAAACAATGAAATTAGCGCGGTGTCCTGTATTATAGAACGTTCTTTAACGACACGGTTTCCGGAAATCTAGTACAATAAAAGTAATAGTAGTCAAAATCTCTTATTTCAAAAAACATTTGACGCTTGGACATTTTTAGCAGCACATACTTTAATCTGTTCTAGACAATCTTATACACTTGTGTTTGTCCGTTTCCAGGCCATTCGCTGGTGCATTAAGCCTGTGGTACAGCCTTTACAATTTCCCGTTTACCGAACCAAGTCTTTGTACCAAGGAAAGTCCTAAAACTCTTTTGGGATGTAGTTCGTATCCCCAAAGTAGTAATATAGAATACATGTGCTTTGTGCTAGTTCAATACTGAATCGGACTAAATGGCCATTTTGTGAGAAGCCTTATATTGGCTCTTAACCCAAAGAAACTATTTCTTAATTCTATCATGTTGCACTTGAAGTATTTGCTCAATGAATTGGTTAACGCTTCGATGTTCCAGTGAGCCACTCCGTGATGGATAGGCTACCTTCGCCACGGCCCGTAATTACAAAGCTTTGAGGTGCATTGCTAGTTCTGGAATTGAAACCTTTCTCTGAGCTTGGCAGTTTCCCAAAGCGATTTCTCAATGGGACGAATTCTCATCCAACGGTTGAGCAAATCGTTTATTAAAGCTTGATGCCATTATAATTGTCTGTAACAAAAATTTTAATCCATTGCTCACAAACACGTTTCTCAGTCGAAGCCTACTGACGTCTGGCGTTATGGATTGCTGACCTATTTAATACAATCGATTGTTCTGAAGATTACTAAATATTGTTAGCGTTCGCCCTGGTAATTAGAATAAGGGAAGCCTATCTCGTTTGTCGATTATATATACAAAGTTTCCTAATGAATCATGACATTGTCTAGAGAGATGTATATTATAATAATGCCCACGGAATACAGATAATACAAGAATAATTGAACCTCATTAGATGAAGATAGACGTTGTAAACTTCGGGTATAGAAATTTGTTGTATTATATCTTTGCATTGCTTTAAATTTAGAAAAGATCAATGAAAATAATGTCTATACTATGTGTGTTAATGGAACATTAGTTGATACTTTGCTATATTTACACATGATTGTCCTTTCCAAACCATATCTTTAATAGTGAACTAATTGGAGAAAACTTTTAGACTGTGTGTATTAGGCATTTTAATGCATTGTCAGGTTTTCATGTAGTATGACTTCGAATCCTATATATACTCAATGGAAGTTATCGCGAAACTTGCAACTGATGCCCATGATTGCGTTCTTAAAATGTATGGCATATAGCATGGGAATATCTCATAAATAGGTTGTACTTGATAATTCCCTATTCAGATATCTTTTGGATAGATTTTGGAATAAGTTTTAGAGGCTGTTCACTCTTCTGTTTGTTTATTGGGGTCTCACACCTTACATCAGGTCAATGTCCTTGTATGACCAGTGCCAACCCAATGGATGAAGAAAACCGCACCCGAAGTCAATGACATCAAATACTGAAAAGACAGGGCAATTGAAAGACTCCAGACAAAGTCAACAATATACCAGTTTTGTGTAATGCATCTGATGTGAGAGACCAAATTTATCGGAAACCCTCCCACGAATTCTAATACTGTTTATGCGATTTGAGTGATTAGACAGTCTTTGCCTTAATATCAATACACTTTAGAAGAAACAAATATACACGGGAACTCGTATCGCAAAAACCGTTGAAGCACGAGCAGTCCTCGTTCTGGAACCGATTCTCTGCGGCACGATATATAAAAAAGTGCATTATTCGGATGAATTCTAACAAGGAAGTCGTTTTAAGTTAATAAACTCCATGCTCATCCTTACACATGATGGGTACGATTTCAATCTCACAACGGCACGAAGTCTTAAAAGTAAGTGATCGAGGGTAAACAATACCCTGGGGGAAAATAAGATTGACCAAAGTTGTTTTGTTTAATATACACCCACTCTTCCTCTTCGGTTTTCCCACAAAAGAGAAATCTCAATTAACCAGAAAGCCATCATGATGACGGATCTTAACTTTCATTGAAACACAACTATTTCATTTTATTTCTATCGTTTCCAATATGTGGCTTTTGCTGCTGGAATACACCACCGCTAAAGAAGTGAAATCAAGCCACCATTGAATACCAATCAATCAGCCAACCAATCGATCAATCAGCCAATAAATGACTCAATCACTCAATCAAATTTAAACACAAATCACACACAACACAGCGATATCCATGGTCACCAACCCAGATATGGACACTTGTTCCAAAAAACAAAAAAGCTCAGCAATTGTTGAAGTGCTGTCAAACATAGTCGCAAGGTTGCATTCATATTTGACACCATAAATGAGTTCAACTTATGTCAATTCCTATCGGTGTTTTATTTTCTATTTTTGAAAGATAACATAATTATTTAAATTAATCTATGGAATTCCAATTTGTTAGCAAATAAAATAAACCCACATCTTCGCCTACTCATTTCTCTGCTTTAGCGTGTATCATGAACAGCCCAATTTCGCTCCAACCACTGGCATCTTATGAAGTAAATTTATTGTAATCGACAGTCAGTGTTCCGCCACTTTTCTACCGTTGCCAACATGTCAGGGGCGTAGGCGTCATTGGGACTCTCTGCGACTTGCTCAATGGACCCTTGTAAACCCTGAGTGGGACGTGTTGAGGGTTTGATATCGTATCACTGTTTGTTAAGTAATTTAATTTCGACCCACTGTGTAACATGCCGATATCCATAGATCTTACTGATAGCCAGGAAACAGAATTCTATAAGAAAGGTGTGAATTTGTTCGGTTAAATCAAGATTGGCTTCTGACAGGAGATAATTAATTGATCAAGAAAACTCAACGCAAATAATATAAAAAAAACTTATCAAAATTGTGTTCATTTGTCATCCCTTTGTGCCTGATATCTATTACTTGTAAAAGACTTTAAATTATATTTGGATTAACTAAATACTTAGTCAAAGTTATGCACAGTTTTTTGACACAATTTTGATTAAATAATAGCTATTTTATTCCACAGGAAGAGAGCGTGAAAATAATCTACGATATTTAAATGTTGCACCATCTCCAGATAGAGCCTGGTCTGTCTGGATATTAGCTGCACACGTATCTATAAATTAAAAGATCGTGAAGTCATTCCGAGAATTATACGAATTGGAATATTATATCAGTTTTGGTTCGCGACATATCTAATTTATAAATCAGCTGATTGATAAAACGGTTCCATTGCATTTCATAAATAAACGATATACCTTTTATAACAGTTACTTCTTTGGAAATTTTATGCTTGAATACATCTGTGTATTTGAAGGGTTATAGATAACACTTTCCAAAGTTGTAAATTATTTTTTCTTACCTTGGGCAATATCCGCAGTTAGTGACATACAGAAAAGAACTCCTATGAAAATCCATCCAACTTGTTTGTGATCCATTTTAAGCAACTAGCTTCCCTGATAGTCAGTAGAATATATATCTTCTACCTAAGAACACTTGGTCGGACCGGGTTAACGGGATCACCCTTAACAATGCCGCTTATAGTACTGCTAGCTATGTCGTTTATAATAACCAATAGAACTTATGTGATTTAACAACCTCCAAGTGCATTCGCTACAACGAGCATACCGTGACCTGTTCAAGCCAATCTGTGCGTGCGATGATCTTTAAACGAAAATAACGAGTATTTTATCCAATCTCTGGCGTTTCTTTTTCTCAATCACCTGAACATAAAAATAATTGTGAAGATCCTGTATGATATCACTGTACCATCACACGTTTTCTTAAAGTGTTGCTGTGGCGTTTTGGTTATCGGATTCACAGACAAAAGTTTCTCTAACGTGTTCAGTTGTTATTCCAGCTCTCGAACTCACACAGCCCGATGTTTGTTGGGAATTTCAGGAGCAAATGGGAGGGCGTTGTGACGATGCACCTGTGGTCACGTGCTCGACAAAGTAAAGCAAAGAGAAAACAGCGCCTGCTCTTCTGGGCCAATAATTAGGTACATGGGATGGACTTGAGGCCAATATAATCACTCTGGCCTTAGTCAATAACTGAGGCAGCGATCACTACATCTTTGCTATTGAGCAGGATATCGCCACAAAGGACTTTCCATCTTTATCGAGTTGCCGGTGATTCCATTGGCAGGTGTCCTTCATATGCCTTAAGAGTGCCTTATAACGTTCCGGAACTGAAAAATCCGATAAGCCAACGCGGACAATATAGCTTCCGCAATTCAACCCGATTATGACGAGCTTTTTCAATGCAAGCCTGTCATAGAAGACCCTCTGTTATCGGCCCGGTGGATTTCAATAACTATCAATATCCATAGCATATATTATAATGTTTTCCAACAGACGAATGGTAAATAAATTCTGTAGATATGATATCTTCCTTTTAGTCCTGTGATACACATGTCGATGTTGTTGTTTTTTTAGCGCATTGGTTTGCGCTTCCTTGGGCGAGTTTATAGAAGATACACCACAAAGCACAACAAACAATTAAATAGACAAAACAATAACCTGATATTCTGGGAAATTTTCAGTTAAGGAATACTGTTCTTTTAACAACCGTGTTCACTAAAACACAATTATCTTTGTGTATGATGAATGCCTTGCGAGGCTAGATGTTGTTTATCAGGGAAAATGTAGACTGAGTTAAACAAAGATTACTCAGTCAAAAGAAGTAGAACAATGGATGTTCGAAAAAAATATCGTCAAACTTGTCAATGGGTTCATAAGAGTGAAATCAGTGTAAAATATAAACCTGACCTGGCAGTGTGCGACATAATCTGACCTTCCAGTGTGCGACATTGTCCTGTCTTGACAATGCCTTACACTGCGAGACATTACCCTGATATTACACTGCCAAACATTAAACCCGATCTTACATCACAAGACATGACCCTGTTCTAACACCGTAAAACATTACCCTGATCTAACACCGTAAAACATTACCCTGATCTTACACCGCGATACATTACCCTGATCTTACACCGCTAGATATTACCCTGATCTTACACCGCTAGATATTACCCTGAATTAACACCGTAAAAAATTACCCTGATCCTACACCGCAAAACATTACCCTGATCTTACACCGCAAGACATTACCCTGATCTTACACCGCAATACATTGCTCTGATCTTACACCTCAAAACATTACCCTGAGCTTACACCGCAAGACATTACCCTGCTCTTACACCGCAAAACATTACCCTGATCTTACACCGCAAGACATTACCCTGATCTTACACCGCAATACATTG
>JAVFBX010226876.1:0-11038 GCA_034783855.1 Mopalia kennerleyi | reverse complement strand
CACTTTATACCCAGAATGTTAAAACACTTTATACCCAGAATGTTAAAACACTTTATACCCAGAATGTTAAAACACTTTATACCCAGAATGTTAAAACACTTCATACCCAGAATGTTAAAACACTTTATATCCAAACGATTTAAACACTATATATCTAGATGGTTAAAGTACTTTATATCCAGATGGTTAAAACTTTATATCCAGATGGTTTAAACACTTTATATCTAAACATTTCATATCTAGTAGATTTCAAAACATTATATCCATGAAGTTTAAACACTTTATATCTAGACTAAGGCTTAATAGATTTAAACTTTAAATGTATATTTAATAGCTTTCTATGTAAATGTATCAGATATAAACATATTCTTCCACATGTAGCAGATTCAATTATACTTTCTCTCTAGTGAGTTTAAGGAATTTATATGCTATTGCAGTAAGTTTGAACACTTTATATCAGATAGATTAGTTCTTTATATCTAATAGGGTTAAACACTTCATGTCTAGCTGCAGGTTTACAGATACAAATTTGTGCTGACAACCGACAAATACTTTATAAATACATTCCAGACCAGTGAAACAGAGATCCTGATATATATGTGATACATGAATCAATGTACTATTTACTGCACAGATGATACTGTTTTATAGCCCCATTAGCAGTAGCAGGCTTTGGTCTGGTTTGCCAAATTACAAAGTGAATGAGACCTTTTCATTTGGATACAAAAAGACCTCAATATTCTATTAAGAGCTCCTTACCTCTTGGTTGTAGGGAGCTTCCTGTTGCCTTTGTGCTCTCAGGGCTAGGAGGCAGAAGGAAGCCAACCTATTTCTGATGTCTTTATATTAAATCTTGTGTCTTGTCCTGTCTTGTCTTTGTTTGTTGCCAGTGGAATTAAGGGTGGTTTCCATCACCAAGTCTTTTGATATGAGATCTGCTGTCCTATGCTTTAACAGGGACCACTCGCCTCAGATCACAAGACCTGCTTCACCCATTGGGCTTACACCGAGTCACATGAGTGAAATAACCTCGAGAACAAGGTCAAACCCCCAATCAAACAAATAGAGCTTAACTTCATTCATCACTGATTCCCTATATATTGCAAACATTTTGCATAAAAATATTTGATAAAATGGTTTTGCATGATCACCTTTCCGATTAAAAACGGCAAATGGAAACCATTCGGATCGATCTCAAACAGTGCAGGACAGTGTGGAGCCAATCATGCCTTCCTATTCAATTCCTATTGTCCATTTTCTGCAATGGTTTGGGTGGTCCTTTTATTTAGCATGTCATTGGATCCGATACAGTAGATTGAAAACTACTTAGGTCCGCATATTCACTTTAACAACTTTTACAAATTAGGCAACTGTCTTATCTGGCTAAGTGAAAGAGACTAGAGATATTTGAATGTCGGAGTTGACAGACCAAATTGAATGGAAAAGTACAAGCTGGCGGGTGCAAAAACTTGAAATTACAGAGTTTAATTTAGTTTTGCTCTGCCATTGTACAGATAACTGGTAGATTTTTTTATTGACAAGTGAATACGATCAAATGCTCTAACCTCTAATCTGACATTTTCCCAAATATTCTCCATTGATGTGTCCTATTGCTATTATTGCTCCAGTTCAGCCTTTGTGAGAAGACAGACACGCGCCCCATGTGTGGCCTAATTTGGTCAGGTTTGAGGACGGCTCTGTGGCAGGTTGTTGACTTTCTGTCCCACTGCTGCTCTCACTTATCAGTAACACCTGCTATAAATAAACCACTGTCATTTTACGTCATTCCTTTGTTGTGAGCTGTTCAAGCTGGCACTAGATATTAGATAAGCCCATGTCTAGATTTACATTTTGTTAAATATACATAAAAAAAATGTCACATAAATGATGTCCTTCCTGTTGAGATTTATCTTGCTATCTTCAAAGTTCATTTCTTTATCAAAATTAGACAGTTTTGATTTGATTATTTATTTGCTTGGTATTTAGTGTCACATTCTTGTGTCCATGTGTTTGACTCTTATGACATGCCTGCACTGCCAGTGATTGGTTGGAAACCATGATTTTATGCCAACATTGTTGCAATCTCCACGGATTTTCTTGAATACCATTCACTTAATGTTTAATTTGTCAGTTACGATAAATGAAACAGTTGATGTCAGGAAAGCCTTTTGTATTTTAGATAAAAGCACGGATTACAATTGAATTTCAATAGAATATTGAACTCTCATCGTTCAAAGATTTAATATTGAATTTATTGCCTGCAGACATATGTTCAGTTCCTACCGATAACTTTACTAGATTATAAATTTTGATCTAAATATGCATTAATCCATTTCACTGCTGTCTATTATAATGAGTAAGCTCTCTAAATGATTAATCAATGACCGAACATTTGCACATTTATTCTCACAAGTATTTCCAGTGAATTACATATGTTATCATTGTGTGTTTCGACTACAAGTACTTTTAGTAGCTTTGTAATATCTAAGCTTAAAAATAGGTCATTTGTAATTTGAATTTTGAAATAAAGACACATATGTGTATTCTATTCGTACCCTCATGAATAAATATGGAAGTGTTGATATTTTTTCTGATAACTAATATTTCTCACCTGCTGGCATACCTTGACCAGTGAAGCGAAAAGATGTGTATAAAGACAGTCTGAACAAGCTCTTCAGGTTTAAATTGATGACCAAGCTCTCCCCAGCTAGCCTCAATCTGTCTTCACTTGATCCATTAATCATTATTAACGCGGACAGGACATACTGTGTACAAACTGGAGTTAATATCAAACTTATTTCCATCATTAATGAACAGAGACAACAAATTAAAAAAGAGTTTGTTTATAATTTCAAGATATTAATTGGTTGGATAGAAGACAGCAAAATAACTTCCTTAAAAAATATACAAACAAATGTTTTAATTGCTACACATTTTTTTTTGTATGCCTCCTGTATATTTGGACAACATTAATTCTAGTGACTTATAAGAAAAATCAGTATGTGACGGCAGATCTTGAAAAAAAAGTAGAAAATATTGTTTAAGAGGGCAAATGGATATACAAGTCATTTGATGTTGAACACTTTCAATAAAGTATTTTAAATAGAATTTTCTTATTACTTAATAACCATGTATATCATCAAAGTAGTCGAGTGTAAAAAATTTCATTTAAATTTTGGGCAAAAAAAGATCTAAGGAGTTGTGAACATATATGTGATGGTTATAGAATATACATTAATACATACAGGTTGTCTATTATTCCATGTGGTTTCACTCTGCTAATGTTCTGTTTATTTGCTGTACATTATAATAATTGATGGTCACATGTTTAACACATGAGAATTCCGAATCCCATTGAGGCTAATACGGTTGTGCGGTGAACTGATAATTTGGATCACATACTTAAAGATATGAGAGTTGCACTATTATAACCATTGACCAATCGCCTTGTTAATACCAAAGAAAGATTTATATGTTGCTTAATTACAGTCATTTACATGATATATATTTTTTATGTTTGCAGAGGAAAGAAAATTGGTGCAGGGTGAGAAACCATTACTTGTCCAGTTGAACTGGGGTAAAGATGTCAGAGAGGGCAGATTTCTGCTCAAGAGGGACACAGACAACACCATCCCCAAGGTAACCTATTCATATTATTCTTTCATTTATGAATCTTTAAGTGAGCCCTCTGACTGAAGGCAGATTGTTTTTAGAGTAGCAATGCTGTCTTTACTTAACACTTGAGGAAGGTGAACTTTTCATAATTATGGAAATGCTTCACATCTTGGTAGTCCAATTGTCAATTATTGTTGGAACCCACCGCCATCATTTAAGTGAAATACCCTTGAGCATGGCTTAAAACACCAATCAATCAATCAATTAATTTTAAGTGCCTTGAATAACGGCTATTCTACCTGTACCAATATCTGTCATAAACTGTTGATTCTCCTTTGACTGCCGGCATATAATGGAGTCTGACAAGGTGACTCGACCTATCATGATCTTGTTTAATCGTGGTGTGTCGTATTATAAAGTAATAGGTCTAAAATCTCATTTTGTATGACTGAAATAGACATATTCTTGAGTCTGATGCACAAACCCATCAAACAAGATTTTAAACAAACAAGCTTTGACATTTTTTAAATTTGTATAAAAATTGCTGTATGGTTTTTGTCCAGAGTAAATTTTGCATCGTTTGTGAGGTAACAGGGTTTTGGTGGGTTTGTTTCCGGCATGTCATTGTCACCTGTGTGGGGGTGGATAAATTCTGTGAAATCTCTCTGTTTGGTTTAATAATGAAATGGTCTAGTGTTGAGTTGAGCTGTGTGTTAGCTGAAGTCAGCCAGGTAAGTCCTCCACAAACACAGACAGTCCACATATGTTTGTCCACTCCATTATAGCCATTGTTCTTAAGCTAAATCTCTCTGCTCAGGAACAAGAAGTCTTTGAGATTGAGGGACAAACATCAGTCATGAAGCGAAAACTCTCCAAGAGAGAAAAGAAAGAGAAGAAGAAGAGAGAAAAAGACCGGATCAGGAATAAGGAGAATTTCAGCTACGATGCTAAACCAGGGGGAGATACGAATGTTGCCGAGAAGCATTACAATGAACTGCCCGAGACGAGTTTTACTCGCAGTATCTCTAACCCTGAAGCTGTTATGAGAAGACGAAGACAACAAAAACTAGAGAAGAAATTAGAGCAAATTAGAACTCAAGGAACGAATTCAGGTGAGAAAATAGATTTTTAGGGGGAAAATGTGTTTTACAATGTTACTGTCAATCAATTACATGTACTTATGTAAAAATATAAATTAAATTTTGGAATAAGCAAACAAAATTTTCTTTCTTTATATTAAAAAAATATATATATCTTAAGCTATGTGAAGTATGACACATGTAGCAAAAATGACAGAATTATAAAATATACCAAAAATATTATTAAAAAATTGTAAATATAACTGCCTTTTCCTGGTATGAATGAAACTAAAAAAAATGTGGCTCTGATGTGGTAAGGACGAATTCTGATTGTCGGACAAATAAATGAAAAAAAGGTTGAGAGAAGCAACTGCTTGGCTTGGAGTAACAAAACTGTAAATGGATTGAAAAATATCGGATTAGTTGTCTTTGGTTATAAAATCTCCCTCATTCGGGACTGACTACGTGACCTCCAATGTCACGAGACATGTCATGAGAGTGAACACAGGGTTAAATTCAGAACTACATAAACAATGTTGTCAGGGTTTTATATCTGAAACATTATGTATTGTTTTTTCTTCTTCGGCAGCCCTCTGGCTAAGGGTGGTTTCTTTTAAGAATAGTAATGCTATCTTTACTTTGCACTCGACGAAAATTAGCTTTCCAACATTATGGAAAAGCCTTACATCTTGGTTGTGCTAATATTGATTCTTGTTGGAATACCCCCCCCCTCCCTCATATAAGTCTAATACCTTTAAGCATGGCGTAAAACACCAATCAATCAACTAAGTCTTTGGTATAAGATGACATGGGGAAATGTTTACTTAGGTTAGGGTATTGTTACATTATTTCAGATTTCAACCTTATGAGCTATCATATTATCAATCAAACAGTGACATTTTCCAGCCTGCTATTAAAGGCCCTATCACATCAAAGACATTCAGAGTTGGTTCCTGGAATATATTGGCAGTGAGACAACTAATGCCTTTCTCAAGTGTCTACTTAAACACTTAACTACATATGTATCACAGTAGGGGTGACCATTTACAGCATGGTCAGTTTACAGTGGCTCTGACACCCTGGGGATCACTTTATGTATGTGTGGGTCATGGGGGAGGATTATTTCAAGGGTTTAATTGGGTATCTACTTTATCACTCTTGTGTCTGTCAATCAGTGTCTTTCTGAAATGTGAGCAGAGTCAAATTCAATCTTTTGGAGATGAGGTAGATATAATAGGTTTTTTGTGTGGGGAAAACAGTCTTGTGGTGGTAATTTAGAACTTACATGTAGTCCATTGTACTCCATTAACTTCCCGTTTCATCAATGAAATTCCCGACTATTAGGATTTGCAGACAATAAAAGACACAGTCCTGCAGCCAATGCCGTGTTAATCTCATGTCAAGAGTTAAAAACAAAATAGATCTTAAAAAAAATTTGACAATTTTTATAAGAACTTAAGACCTTATACACTTCATATGAGTGTCACCCTTATTCCTGTAAGAAAGGGATTGAGATCAGAGGAGAGAGTTTGTTTCTAATTGGCTCTAATCCAGAAAGTCCTATGGTAATTAGATGTGGAAAGGGGAGGACTAATAGCTTTAATCACTTACACCCCCAGACAAATTGCTTCCTCCTTCTTTACTCCCTGCTGATTCTTTTCTACTACAGTAAACACCCTAATAAATCCGTTAATCCTTGCTGAACTGTGACCTCTGGTTGTCATGTACATGTGTCTTATCATCAGTTGTTGTAGCACCAAGGGGGGTTTCCTTCTCACAATGTGTTTGCTTAATGTCCTGGAAATGTGAGAATGAAATAACCTTACAATACAGGCAAAATCATGATATTACAATTTTACAAACAAATACATTCTATTGACTATATACATTTTAAGTGATAAAAACAGAAAGATTAAAGGGCCTATTATTTTTTAACAAATATGACTAGCGGCACAACTCACTAGAAAAGAGAAGAAATAGGGAAACTCTGCTTTCTTAAATAATTATTGCACATAAATTTCTGTGTTGATCTCATGGATTAGTACAATTTTAAAAAATCATGCAAATTATACTATCCTTTTTAACATACCATACATTTCATTCTGAGTGGGAGGTTGAAAATCCAACCACATTAGCATTGCGTCTATTGGGTTATTAATAACTATTTACTAGATACTCTATTTCACTAAAATAAAACGATTTTATAGATCACATATGCTTTCAAAAGACATTTGAGGAGTTTTTTATTGCAAAACACTTTTAGCTGCTTCATTTATGTTATATCATGCTGGTATACATGCCAGGTTTATTGCTCCAGTTCTTGTCCTAATTATTATGGGATATACACTACCCCCAGCTTGTTTATGTGGGTAGGTACCCAATAAGTTGTTTATTATGGCATCTCCAGTCACACCTCAAATAGTTACATAATGAACTGTGTCTCCTGTGAGAAAGGCTCCTCTAATGAATTCCATATGGTAACCATTATCACTTTCATCCTAAGTATTAGACGCCTATCAAATACATTCACTGCACACTGCTTCAGTGCACCCATGGTTTCAGTCTATTTTCAAGCATAAATTAATAAGCAGGGGTTTTGGGAGGGACCTTCCTGTTGCCCTGGTGCTATCAGAAATAAGGAGCAACAGGAAGCTGAAATATGTCTGTATATTGCATCCTGTGATCGTCTTGTCTAGCCTTTGTTGCCAGTGGAGTTGCCGGGGTGATTTCCTTCACCCATTGGGCTGGGCCACCATCATATGAGTAATGTAATCCGTAAGTAAGACATGGATCCCCAATCAAACACAAATTATAAGTATCTACATGTACCACAGAGACCTCCCTGTTGAGGTAGATTTCCCTCACCCATTGGGCTGGTACACCATCATAAGAGTAACCTTAACCTTTAAGTACAGCATAAAACCCCAATCAAGCAGACTAAAAACTTATTTTAAAAACCCCCCAACTAAGTAAGGTATTTACTACAGTCTACAAATGTGTAACTATAGCATTTGTTAAAAGAATTTAGTCACAATAAGCATTATTTTGTGAATAATCTGTAATTGAGAAAATAAAAAAATAAAAATATTCCAATAGAGTTTCATTCCAATGGGTAATTCTTATAATAAAATTTATTGAAAGTCTCAAACATTTTGAAATAAATTGTAGGATGTTTTGAGGATTTTTTTAAAATAGCACAAAAGAGTGTTGATACGTTTATTGTTTTTAAGTATTGCTTGTCTAAATGCCATCTGGCAGAGTTTTATGTACAAACATGTCTATCTATATTAATGTTGTACAACCTACTGCATTGTTTCCATCTGACACAATAACACATATATGTCAATTAAGAACAAGCGAACTACACATGTAAACTTGTAAACCAACCACAGTTACAGAAATATGTTAGATATTTTGTTGACCAAAGTACTTGCTTATAGTTTTGTATCTACTGAAGTTTAACAGTATGGTTGGCATGACCTGTTCTGTTAAGCCGACTCACTCCCAGCTATGGCTGGGCTCTTGACGAGACCTTCCTGTTGCCATGGTGCTATCAGAGCCTCAGGGACAACAGGAAACCACTCGGATTTTGGTGTCTTATATTTTGGGATTGTCTTGTCTTGAGTTTACAAGGTTTCTTCCTGGTTTAAGTGAAATACCCTTGAGTAGGCGGTTAAACCGCAATCAAACAAACCACCCATATTAAACAATAACGCCTGGAGCTTAGGGTTGTAAGAGGGGCTCAGACGGGAACTTTGGAAGCTATGTTTTAGAGATTTTACTGTTCTTCGTGTAGCATAGTAACTTACCCGTTTGTGTTGTCTTGTTATGTTCCAAGGGAGTTAAGTTAGATTAATTGCAAAGGTAGACAATCCAGAAAGATTCCAGAAACAGTGGTTTATTGCATGTATCTTGGAACAAGTCTGATTTATTTTTAAATTGAATGTGCTGATTACACGTCCATCAAGATGCAATTCTCACCCAAATTGTGATTTTTGTTTATCTCTGTTTTAAATAAGTCATAAGAAAAACAACACCAGCAAGATTTAAAAAATTATTTGAAAAATGACGGGTTTTCAGTGTAATTGAAACATGTGTATGAAAACTCAATTAAACATCTTAATAATAACAAATCCAAATCTAACTTTGTGGATTTGAATAAGACTAAGTTCTAAAGTAATGTAACTGTGAATGTCTGGAACTGTTATGTGAACCTGTGCTTTGCCTGTGACACAGATGCTGCGTGCATTTTAATATTAAAATTTTATATCTTAATGTTCTATCTGTCGATAAAGTAACAAAAGTGCTAAATTGCTGAATTAAACAATTTAATTTGATTGTTGAATGCACCCCTTAAAGAAATAAGTGATAAATGGATTAAATCTTTTTATTTGATGTAGCTGGGACATTGAAGATATATGGTGAATCTCTTAAACCGGACGTTCCGTACAAAACTCTGCTCCTATCTTCATCCGACCCTGTATGGTATGTCATCAAAGAAACACTAGAGAAATACGGACTGGAGAAAGAAAATCCTAAAGAATACTGCCTGGTTCAGGTAAGAGTTATCCCTCTTGTTGCAATGGTGTACCAGACAAATATCAAAGTTTGTTTACCCTGTCTTGCAGAGTTTGCATGTTCTTGGTTGAACGAAAACCATTGTTGAAGATCACTCAAAATATTCTGATCTTGGCTGGTTTTAACAAGGCTTCGATTTTGGTCCCGTGGCTTAGTTGTAGCATGTGCGCTTGCTAAAAATCCTAACCAGTGATTAGAATGAAGCCAGTATTAATAACAAAGGACATTGCACACCTGTGGTACATACATGATAATGTTTTGATAAAAATAAATAAAAAAATTAATTGACCTGTTTTATATCTGATATTATAATACGATTTGTCTATTTTAGGTATCCGTAGCCTATGATGAGCGGGAATACCATGGTGGAAAGATGGGAGATGAGAGGAGACTGGATCTCGATGAATGTCCATTAGATATTGCCATGAAACATCCACCAAGTAAAGGTCAGTATTGGTGATGACATTGTGACTAGAGGTCACATGGTTCAGTGGTTGGCTGGCTGGACAACTGACCCTCTCTGGATGCATTGCTCGTGTTTAAGTGGTTAGCTGGCTGGACAACTGACCCTCTCTTGATGCATTGCTCGTGTTTAAGTGGCAGAAAGTCATTTTTCTAGCATTTTTATCAAGTTTTGGCATTGGAGGAAAATTAACTTTTCAACATTATTGAAACAGTTCACATCTTAGTTGGGCTACTGTCAATTATTGTTGGATTACATCTCCGTCATATGAGTGAAATAACCTTTAAGCACCTCATGAAACATCAATCAATCAATGAATGGATATTTATTGGTAGAATAGGGACAGTGTAAAAGTCCCACAATCACACAATTATAAGCTAATTGTGATGTGCGAATCAATTCAAATGGTCAGTTATACTTTCTCACTATCCTCCTCAGTTTGAGCCCATGGTCACCAATTAACATGCCGAATTTGTGTTCAGATTCCAGTTAATCAGGGGAGACAATCACAGGGCTGGGGTTTTGTTTCAAATTCCCTTCAATGCAAGATTAAACCTCAATCAATTAAACAACTCTTGTGAAACAAAGTTTACAAAAAGGGCCAAATATTACCAATTCAATTTATTAAATTGTATGTTTTTGTTTTCAGGTACCCTGATGTTTGAAATAAGGAGAAAAACTGTTGATCAGAAAAAGAAAGCGAAAGCGCTAAGAGCTGTCTCTCATGAAGAGTTAAGATATAGTGAGGATCATTCGAAAAGATCCCCAGAAAAATTACCATACCTACAACAGTTATTTCCAGGTAAGGATATTATTCATACCTGAGTGTGAGTCAGATGTATTGCCTTTTCAGAAATGCAGAAAATACAAACTCCTGAGCTACTCCACTTAGCCATTTACTATACGAGCTTTCGGCCCACATGCCAGGGCCTTTCTAAAACAAATTGGAGTAGTGGGGTAGCTCATAAAAGCAAATTAAACGAGCACAAACATTGAATAAATGTATTTTTTTCCGGAAATGAAGTATGCCAGAGAAGTATTTATATTAAATTCTGTGTGTTTTTATTGTAGATGGTAGTGATAACCCACGGGGTCGTCTCCACAGGTTACAGGTAGATGTAACAGAGGTGGGAAGTGATGAGCATGCTCTGGGGAATGGCCAAGCTATTGTGGTAAGCTGTCACTCTTCAGAGTGATTACCGTATATCACCCATAATTACGATCGTTTGGATGAATAAGTGTATCCCATAATCCTTCACTTGCTTGTGTGTATTTGAAGTATTAATAGACAAAGAATCAATTA
>JAVFBX010226865.1:0-11038 GCA_034783855.1 Mopalia kennerleyi | reverse complement strand
ACTAGCACAGGGATGTAGATTAATTAAAACCGATTAATCATCTTATGTTCTAGATAACTCCCAGAGACAAGTTTCTTAATAAACTTTGATCTCGAGTTGTGTTATGGGTAACCTATGGACATCTGGAGAGAAGGTAATGACCATTAATATGGAGTATAAAATTTTGTTAAAAGGGTAGCTAACAAGATATATGGCATGGGTTATGAATGGGTTATGAATACATCAGTCTACAAATTTGTATCACACTGGCACATGGATGTAGATTAATAAAAATCTATGAATCATCTTATTTTCTAGATAAACTACCCGAGACAAGTTTCTTAATAAACCTTAATCTTGAGTTGTGCTATGGGTAACCTATGGGCATCTCCAGAGAAAGTAATGACCATTCATATGGTGTACAAAGTATTGTTGAAAATGTAGCCAACAAGATATTCGACATGTGTTAGGAATAAATCAGCCTACAAATTTGTATTTCAGAGATATAGAGATTAACCAAGGATTCCAATGAATATATCTGATAAAGTAAATGAATCTTACAACCTTTTTTAAATAAAATCTATTCTTTTCTATTTTGTAAAGTAAGCCCCTGATTAAATTAAAACTACCCTTTTTAATAAAAAAAAGTCAGAATATTCCTTTGAGAAATAAAATGTGTTCACATTTAAGTTCAAATTGACGTTCAAGTTTGGAATTTTATTTGAAAATTTGAATGCTTTTAAATAAATGATATCAAAATAGAATAGGATAGAATGTATATTTATATTTCAAAAGTCTTCAAAACAAATAAATACTCAAAAGTTCCTTCATTCAAATACATGTATTATTATATGTATATTCTCTCTAAGTGTTTATCAAGAACATGATGATTTATCAGTTTAAATGTTTTGAATTGAAATGTATAGAAGGGAAAATAATAGTGCTGATCATTCAATTTTTTAAACTTCTACTTATATATATTATTTGCTGTATCAATTTGTTTATCTCTTTTCATTCATTAACATATTTATGAATGTGTGTTCATCATTATCTTAACATTTTTTATATGTGACCAAATAGGTTATAAAGCTAGTGTTTGTTTTATGTATATAATGAATTAAAAAGAACTGATCTCTTATTTTTATATTTTCAATATGAATCATGCAATACAGATTTATTGTCTGTGCACTTTATTTAATACATATATACCTGGATGGCTACCAATACCTATTGCCCGAAGGTAACTATAAACTATTTACAATTATTCCCATGAACCCAACTGTTAATAATTTACCTGTAGGCGCTGGTCGATTTTCTTAGCCTTGAGATCCAATTCGGCAAACCTAGCAGCATCATGTAACTGTCTCTGCATGTTAGCATTATCAGCCAATCGGATCTGAGTGTCGGTTAGACGACGTTGTTCTGTTCACATATAAAACAAAAAAGAAATCAAATTTATAGTTATATTCTATAATTCACCATTTTGTTTTTAATATAACAAGTACATGACATGGGCTTTATTTTTTATATAAATGTATAAATTAAAGTCGATAACCCTCACAATTTCTACATAATCTCTCAGAATAAAATTTACAAATAGATCTTGATCTCGAGTTGTTCTTAGTAACAACCAACATGTCAAAAGATGTGCTTTCACTAAAATATCAAATATGGGACAAATGTGTAGCACCTACAGATACTCAGAAATAGGTTAAAGCAATATAATTAAAATCAGATTAGGTTATTTGTTTGTCGCTAATATAAAGATCTAACACCAATGCTGGACAGATTGTGCTCAATTAGGTCAGACTAGCTGGGGGGTCATCATCTCAGCTGACCAGTAAAAACCCAGCTTACATGAGGCTATGGTAAACACCGAATCAAGCTGAGACAAGCTACATGTAGACGCGTATGAGCAATTTTATGGCATGTTGTGGTGTATCATCAAAATAAAATAGGTCATGTTGAAAATAGTAAGAGCAAGTTTCCTGTAACTCTAGTTTGTCTGCGGAAATATTCGGCATTTACAAAACAGGTTTGGAAGCAGATCTGTGATTGGTCAATTTTGCACACCAATCGACGTCATTTGGTATGGCTTTACGTCAGATCACAATATTAGCTACACACTAAAGACAGGGAGCTATTTTGATTTGATTTGTAATCAGATTGAGATCAAGAAAAAAACAAGTTGTGTAGATAGTAGGTCTCTAACTGAAGGCTCATTTTGAAAAAGATATTCTCTCAATCTCGGTCAAACCACCTTTTGCTCCTAAGGTTTGATTAAAATATGAAACATCCATATTTTTGGGCATTTTGTCTAAGTGAACGCCAACAGTTACACAAAATTTATGTAACCTTTACTTATTCTGAACTGCCATCATGATTAGCATGAAAAAATTAGGCTTGTGTGATTTGACATTGAATATTGAATCTGTCCAACTGAATTTGGGCAGTCAACATGAGAATGGACACATTTATATAAGAACAATAAATCTCATACTTAACATCTGGCCTATAAATGGACAAATTCAAATATTTACAATGGTCTCAATACATGTACCTAAAAAAATTGTACTTGATTAAGCATTTCTGAAAACCTAAGTCCTTTGTTTGTTTGTTTGATTGGGGTTTAACACTGACTCAAGGGTATTTCACTTAATTATATGACGACAGACTGTCCACTCCACACTGTTCCTTGCCCTAGTATGGAGGAAAACCGAGAGGAAACCTTGTAAAAACCAGCCACGCGATTGCCGGAGCCACATCTTATGACTCACTCATATACCTGAGGGTCGACAGGCGGACTCGATCCTCTGAACGGTAAAAGTAGGCGTTAGAAAGCGTGCTCGCTAACCACTACGCCACGGCCGTGGGCCCCCTAAGTCCTTTGAGTTTCTAGCAAGAAGGCTTCCATATGAATGCACAATATTGTAGGTAACTTCATGTGATAGAACAGAAAAATTATTTTATTCTCTTAAATTAACATATAACCTCTCAATAAAACCAGCATTTTAAACCGTTATATGAGCTTAACTACATGTACGTCTCCAATGGCTAAGGGACAAAACTCTTACCATTGAACTCATAAACATTAAAAACGCAGAGTATCCTCCCCTTAATTGTACATGCTTACCATCTCTACTTTTTATAGCCATACGAGATTTCGTTGTGAGAAGGTCAGCACTAAGTTTCCTCTTTGTCATCTCAGCAACCTTTATATCATCATCCCCTTTACTGAAAACAAGATTCAAAGAGAAAAATATGTAAATCCCATCATCGAAAATTTGGCAATTGGCTACATTTAATGCAAAATACAAAATCCAGTTAGTTATATTGCATAACATGTAAAACGTTTATTCTAAGTTTAAAGCTCAACAAGAAAAAAAGTGAGAATTAAAAAAAAAATCTTTCTAAAAAACAACATATCAAAAACAATTTAGAAAATGAAGGCTTACATCAGTTTTACTTGAATTGTTTTTTCTCCCTCAATGTCTGATTTTATCATTTCAGTTTTCTCTTTTTTCTTCTGGCTGAAAAAGATTTGAAAACAATGTACACTTTATAGAACATAACAAATTATTTGTATAACATCAGTCCGTTTTCAGAATAAATAAAAATTCTTACTTTCCATGTTGCATTGTTAAATGAACAGTTTGAGGGCTTAGAGCCAGAACTGTCTATGTCCAATTTGGGCTAAAAAGTCCACTATTAAGCCATCTTCCTATGCAAGGGTCAGTATGTGTAAGACGAGACTTACACTATTCTGTCCCTTGCTGTAATTCGAAGGAAAAACGTGGCAAAAATTTAATTGGACTATGGTAAAAACAAGTAGGCTAATCAAAACGTCGTTTACACATCAAAGTCTACAACAAACAAGCGTGGCGCCACTGCCAATTAACATGTCTGTGATGTCGTAAGGGATCGTTAATGGGACTAACTAAGATCGTGCGTGTATATTACAAATATAGCCTACTTGTCATCCTGTGTTGAGACGGCCTCTTTATTATTCTAAGAAAGCCCCAGTCTGATAAGATAGAGTTAAGAGAGGTACTCCGAAAGCAGCTGTTGTAAACTCTAGCTAACTCAGGTTTTATCGCCTATGGAGGCAAGGTAAGACCAAAGGGAACTATAACTCCCTAAAGGAGCATTTTGAACAATAAATCTTTCAATAAAATCTCCAGCAAATATAATCTGTCAACTTTTATTTCTACCTGACTGTTTGCGTTGCTGTATGCCCATCTCTCCATTGGTGAGTTATGTTGCCTACATGTATATGTAGGCTACACAAATAGTACAATATGTTGAGGGAATTAGGTGTCTATTGGCTGTATAATACAAACCTGTACGATCCGTGTTCGCATCAATGAATTAAGTAGACTGACGACTCTTATCTTTCCATCATGTGTGACGAGTTTCGTGATTTTAAAACAAGAGGTGAGTGTGACTCACTTAATCCCATCGGAAGGACTTTACCAATGTTGGAGCTAAGGAGAAACAAGCTAAAACAGTCAGTATATCCACTGCAACTCAGCTTGAATCATGCAAATAGTTCAACCTTATGGTTATCCGACCATAAGTTTAATTGGAATGACCCCATTTTAAGGAAGTTAGACCAATGTGTTTCTTAAATTTTAACCAGCCAGCTGTGTTAAGTGGTCTGTCATACTATTAGTACCATTATGTTGCCATGGAATCAAGAAAGTTGATTGAAATGACCCAATTTAATAATACGAATGTAGTTTAGTAGAACAATGTGTATTCAAAATTTGAAATCCCTTGTAAAGTAGAATTGTTTTTATCTTCTTCGTGCCCCCTATACGGACGGACGGACAGATAAAGGTAAAATTTGATACGAATTACTCCATTATAAATAGGAATTTAATGTCGGACATATGTGTTTCCAAAATTTGAAAACCCTGTGTTAAGCGATATGGTTTTAAACGTGTTCACGTTGTCTGGTGTAGTAGTATTATTATTATTATGTATCATGTTGTTGCTATGGAAACCAGTTATTTGATTGAAATGGCCCCATTTGAAATAGGAATGGAGTTTAGGGTAAGGCTAATGTGTTTTCAAAATTTGAAAAACCTGCGTTAAGCAGTAATTTTAAACGTGTTCACGTTGTCTGGTATACTATTGTTATTATTATGTATCATTATGTTGCTATGGAAACCAGACATGTTATTGAAATGGCCCCATTTTAAATAGGAATCTACTTAAAATCAAGACCAATGCAACACAGAACAAGTGTCACTTCGCTTATAGGGCCAACGCTCACAAACAGAATGCAATCCGAATTCTCTGCCAAGAAAAGTCTGATAGTATCTGTAAACGTTATTAAATATCCATAAATATCTGTCCATATTTAGACACATAGTCCCAATAACAGCAGAAGTTTTGAAATATACGTTCAATCGAGAGGGAAAGTAAGTAGGTCATCACAATACTGTGTCCAAACTGTCCCTCTGCACCCACATTCTTACACTTATTACCCGCATTAATGTTATTTCGTCACTACATATAATTGTTCCTCCTTTATTGTGTTTTGAATAATCACAATTGTTTCAAGCGTAAATATTTTTTCACTTCACGTATACCTTATATTATTTTACCAAGTGTATGTAATAGATATATGCAGTTAACTCATCGAGCTGAAATTACACACACATTTATATAATCCCTGCGTATTTTTGTTTTTCTACATACTTATTATACGGGATTTGAAATTAGTATAGAGCGATAAGAAACATCGCTTCCATTCGAATCAGCGATCCGTGAACGTGTAACTCGGCTAGCAGGTTATTCATTAAATCGCTTACTTTTAAGGCTATCTTTTGTGGGAAACTACATTATTTGTTGTCGTTTCAAAACAATGACTATAGTTAAAATAATAAACGTTCGAAAGAAACACATTTCCTATAAACATGATCGCTGTGTGGGTTCATAGCCTTTATGTTCACAAAAACAGTTATTTTCGCAACACAAAGCAAACTGAGGAGCCGGCATCTTGGCTGTATGGCAGTTATCATGAACAGATTAATAGACTCCAAAGTAAAATCCATAAAATAAAACTTTTTTTACATCCCATTTTTTCATCATAAATCGTCTATATACGTCTCCAGAACAGTAAATCTATTTTTTTAAAAACAACTTTTCAATTTTTTTTTGCCAATTTTTTTTATCCTTTTTCTGTAAAATATATATATATTTTTTTTAACATCGCTTTCTTCATCAAAAGCTATCTATATACGTCTTCAAGACAATAAATGTATGACAAATAACCAACTTTACGAAAAAAGATTTCGGATTTTCCCCTCAAATTTTGAAGATTGGTTGAAATCGACATATGCATTTTCAATCACTAATGTAATAACTTTTTTTACAACTCAATTTTTTAATCAAAAATCGTCTATGTACGTCTTCAGAACAAAACTTTGAGAATATTTTGTGTTTATAATTATTTTAAATGAAAAGAGGATCGGTTCGTTTCTGAAAATCGCAACAACATCTATTTGTTTATTTTTATGTTCCCCATGTGATGAAATTATGTTAAGAACATTGATAAATACATCAATAGTATATGATTGTAGATATCGTATGTTCTATATAACAATGATATTCTATTTACCGCAGATTTAGGTACGTCGTCAGTTTAAAGCTTGTGCCTGTTTTATGTTAAATAAGAGTTCTGCCGACTGGACTAACGGCTTTCTAAACGTTATTCACGCATCTACCTGGAATAACGTTTAGAATGGACAAGCGATTGACCGTGTTGAATAATTTGTTGTGTCTTTTTAGACAGCGTTGTCTAGCATTTAATATTTGTCAAATAATCTTCAAGTCAAATTTTAGTTGAAATACCGCTAAATGTAGCGCAAAACACCAAATAATCAATTCAATCAATCAACCAATAAATCAATAATTGCTTTTCATAAAATGTAAACTAAGTCTAAGTGTCAATCGTTTTCTATTAACGTATTATCAGATTCTTGGTGAATGCTAGAAGTTGGGTATTTGCCAGCCGTGTGAACCTACAGAAAAAATGGACCTTTTCCGGGATAGTAGTATATGCCTGTTTACAAAGGGGATGATTTGGCGGCGTACAAACAAAATCTAAGACCCATTGATTTAATTCATACGTTTCACAGATGGTAGTCAGTACATTATATAGAGTTATAGGCCTCCACAAAGATAGTTAGACCTACCTATAACAGTAGCTACCGGTGATCGATCATACACACGTCAACAACTTGATCGATACCAGCTACCTCTTGCATTGGTAAAATTTCATATACTTGACGAAGCGTGCCCAACTCAAGACTGTTCATGAAGTGTGAAAATATTGTCTCGAACTTTTGAATGCGAAAAGGTCTGTGGAATTTGGACTGTCAATACACGAATGCGATGACAGTATTATTGTTAAACATAGCATTGTTTTTTAACATGAGCACAGATTAAGCATTGGGTTGCTGTTTACCTTGAGCAGTGGTTCAGAAGTATTAGTCTATAATAAGGGAAGCTTAAACATATGATTCCTATTGGTGAACACTTAATCTGCTAGAGATCAATAGCCGTGCTTTGTATCTCACAATCAGATTCGTAATAGCCAGTTATTAAAAAGGGATATAAAGATGTATTCAACAGTCGGTTAGATATAGCCAGTGGTCAGTGTCCAAACATGAACCCAGATCGTTATAAATATGCTAAGTTAAGCTCTTTGGAATGTCAAGCCTGGCTGTGATGTTTGAATGCCCGGCTTTGTCCTAATGACAGCTGATCACAACCTTTGTAGCGGAGTGCACCCGAGAACCATAGGAAAGCTTTGAAGTTATTCTCTTTACGGCTTTATGAGGACGAAAAACGCGCATTGTATAAGAGTCTCCGAGGACAGATATGTACAGAAACGTCCCAGTGGCAGTTAAATGTACGTTCGAGGTGACAATTTGAAAGCATACAAAAACTATAGTTTGAGTAAATTGCGGTATACTTTGTAGCGAATACTAGCGATTATTGAGTAGGATGAACTCCAGTCAAACATATGGGATGTCGGGTAATAACACTGTAAACAACACCTTGACGGTAGTGGAAATAGATGACTACGACAGTTACGGAGCAATGCTTTTCATCATAGCCGTGATCATTGTGTATGGGGTGGCCGTGATATGTATGCTGGGCTTCTACAGTGGACGCCAGGTCCAGATGGAGGACTTCGATAAACAAGCTAACAATTTTCTAAAAGAAGTTGACGATCGTCACCGACAGCTGGACATCAGGTCTCGCAAGTCAGCGTTTACGAAGAGACTATCTGAGCTGCGATCTGAACTCTCCCACGACCAAGGGCCTCACATACAGAGTCACGTGGCCAATTATTTAATCGCCAGCATTGGAATGAAAGGTAAAGGAAACAGAGAAAGAGGTTCGAACATTTCCCCCATCAACATAAAAAGGGAGTCATTTACAACATCTAGAACACATAGCGTGAAAAGTGCAAGGTCAAACAAGGCTGCTTTAACCAACACCCATAGGTCAAAAAACCAAATTCCAATCGTTAGAATAACGGACAATAATAGGATAGACAAGGGCCTCGCGAGGAATTTTTCTCCAGAAATAAGAGCGAGAGAACCTTATCTAATCAATCATCAAGAGGATACTAAAACATGTAATTCACAACGAAGCTACATCTCAATGCGAGGTAATTCAATTGAAACACCAAATCCCCAAGAATTGATCTACCTTAGTGAGAGTATGAACAGCGTGTTAACATCAGATTCAAGATTAACTCGTTTGAAGCAAAACTTTCTGGACATATTTGACTGTATACCCGATAGTACGTCTTCTAGGGGTGGCAGTGGTTACCTGGTACATTCATCCGAGAAAGCTCTCTCTGGTCGCCATGAAGAATGCGAGGGACTCGTACTACTAGAATACGAGACAGTGGTTTAGATCAAGGAAAAGATATTGATGTGATGCATGAGCGCTCTCCTTCCACAATATTAGAGTATGCATTTCAAATTGTTCCAAGTCGAGTGATTCACACAGGTATTTGTTTTGCGTTAAAATCACGCTTGCAGGTTCAAGTGCACAGAGCCAATGGAGTTCATGTGCATCGGCTGGAGTTGTACCTGCAATGTTAAAACCGTCCACTCCTTCATCTGGAGATGTTTTGTTTACATATGTCCCCCAAATCAATGTCTATAAAATTTGTGATTCTTAATCTGAGGTTTGGGCTAAGAGGGGAGAGGGGGGGGGGGGGAATCATTTTCGCCCCGGGGGCTGGGTGGGCACAGAGATATATGCTTAAACCTCTTAATGGCGATGTGACTGTGGTTATGAACCAAATGACTGTTTATCCACGGTGTGTATACAGCATCTGAATAGACACGAACTAATTTTAAGGTTTGCGTCTGACAAGGTTTGTCTACTTTCTGTGTCTGCTGAAGGTGGAGATGTTGTAAGCTGAATTAATCACCAGGAATGGAAAAGTTACAAAAGGTAGACTAACATGTTACAGATTAAGGTGAATCTAAACTACAAACTTATATACAATGTGCTATTTATCAATTGCAGTCTGCTGTGTGTGCAGTTTCTTTTATTCTAATATCTGGTATATTTTTTACCTTAACGAAATTATGTGATAGACGGTTTGAAACGTTGTTGAAACTTTATTTTATATACCAAGCAAAATGTCCCAGAAGGCTAGGGTAAGTCTCTGTGTATTGTGGGGCTAGAACGACGTGTCGCAAACACATGACTGGTTACCACACACAGGGAATACTGTGTGTGTGTTTACCTAGGTTTGGCCACCTGGCTGACCCAAGTTAATCCTGTCACAGCTAAACTCATAACTCTATGCATGGCTTAATTTATTCAGTACATAAACACTTCATATATCTACTTCTGTGGTTGATAGATCACAACATTGAGTTAACAATTTTTCTATTACGTTGTTGAATGGTGAGCTAATATCTGAGATACGCCTATAATAGCACATCCTCTCTGGTCATTTTATTCCGTTGTTGAATGGTGAGCTAATATCTGAAATACGCCTATAATAACACTTCCTGTCTTGTCCTTTTATTACGTTGTTGAGTGGTGAGCTAATATCTGAGATACGCCTATAATAACACATTCTCTGGTCCTTGTATTACGTTGTTGAGTGGTGAGCTAATATCTGAGATACGCCTATAATAACACTTCCTCCTTGTGGATTTTCAACTCTTCGGTTTGTGAATAAAATCCCAAAAAACTGTTATAATTGATGGACTAAGTTCCCACGTATTAGGTTGAGATAAGAGTCCGATGGCTTTTCATTAGCAGAGAGGTAGCATTTGGTCGCAACATTTCACATAATTGAAGCCTACAAAAGAAGAGCGAGAAATACACTTTCTATCCATAGTTTCTTTGAGACGCATTCTAAAATACTAACCTTTAAAAAGTTATGGAAATACATATGGAAATTACTGTGTTTATATCTATGACCATCTTCCCGAAGCAAGGCGGAAAAGAAGATCGCCGCATTTCGCCTCTCTTCCGTGTGGAAGTCTCGTCTTGCACATACTGACCCTTGCAAAGGAAGATGATCTATGATCTGATCTGATGCTGTAGAGCGAATTTTTCGTTAGAATGTTTATCTAAACACTATATCACCCTCATCGATTGTGTTTATGTTGTAGATCTTAACATTATATCACCCTCATCGATTGTGTTTATGTTGTAGATCTTAGCATTATATCACCCTCATCGATTGTGTTTATGTTGTAGATCTTAGCATTATATCACCCTCATCGATTATGTTTATGTTGTAGATCTAAACATTATATCAACGTCATCGATTGTGTTCATGTTTTAGATCTAAACATTATATCAACGTCATCGATTGTGTTCATGTTTTAGATCTAAACATTATATCACCGTCATCGATTGTGTTTATGTTGTAGATCTAAACATTATATCACCCTCATCGACTGTGTTTATGTTGTAGATCTAAACATTATATCACCCTCATCGATTATGTTTATGTTGTAGATCTAAACACTATATCACCGTCATCGACTGTGTT
>JAVFBX010226854.1:0-11038 GCA_034783855.1 Mopalia kennerleyi | reverse complement strand
TATTTTTGTCTCCGTCGTCATATAAGTGAAATACCCTTGAGTATGACGTTAAACACCAATCAAACAAACAAACAAACCATTCTGCTATGAGCCTCTGTAGCTCAGTCAGTAGACTGTAACCCAAAGGTCCCAGTTCAAATACCACGGTGGAGGCAAGCAAATTTGTCCTCTTCATTTATTAAAAATATATATAATATATAAGGTACGACTAAGATTTAATTTAGGATTTGAACATTTGCCTTTGGCAAGAAGGACAGAAACTTTTCAAAAAGCCACGTAATGGGGAAACTTTAATCCCGCTGCTTTTGTTGTAAGCTGTGAATTTTAATTATCAGAAAAGATAGAAAATGCAATTTTTTCAAACATTGAACTGAGCCCCATCAATTTTACGATTGGGTGAGTTACATGCACGCGAGCAAAAGGTCGATTTGAATAGCTCCATTATTTATGACTTGCCTGTTGATTAAGAAGGATATTTAGACTGGTGATACTGAAAATACATATGTAGACATACATCAGTTAGTAAGACAAAATGGGCATCCCATTATAAAGAGCAATGACCTACATATGTGTTCACAGAAAATTAAAGTACATGTAAGTCAAAGTTAAATGTTTGTTAAAAGATATTACAATTATTTTTAAAAGCAGAATTGATTATGAAAATTTTGTCAAAAAGCTTATGACAAATCCAGAGATTAGGCAGTATGTGTCCTTTGACACACTGAATTGAAAAATGTCCTCAAATGTACACCCTCTTTTAAGACACTCTAGCATGCAGGACTAGCAGAAGATAGGGAAACTATAAAAATTGGACACCCAGTTACTTAAAAAGTGAAGCAAAATTACAATTGTGGACACCACACTTAAAGCCCCTGTGGCAAATGTTAATATTTGTAACCTCCAACATTAAATTAAGTTTAATTTGATTTTGATTTGATCTACTATAAGCTTATATTTGTTTGTAGTAACAAGAGAATAAAAATGTGGTCATATGGAAACAACCATTGTATTAAAAATACTGATTTATACCAGTTGTGCATCAGGCTGCATACATGTACTGATACTTCAGATGTTTGAGGCCCCCCGACCGTGGCTTAGTGAGTGCACTTACTGAAGCCTACTTCCATGTACCGTTTACAGGATAGTCTGTCTGTCGACCCTCAGGTATATGAGTGAGTCACATGATGTGGCTTCGGCTATCACTGGAGTGTTTTTTTCTCAGTTTTCCACCATTATTAGTCATGGAACATAATGAAGTAGACAATCTGTCGTCGTGTAAGTGAAATACCCTTGAGTACGACGTTAAAACCCAATCAAACAAACAAACAATCAGATTTTTTTGTAGTGTATTCCATGATCAGTCAACATAACCATGTTCCTAACTTGGGAAGAGGATTTCCCTTTTCTAAGTCATAAAAAGGGGTTCACCAGTTTCCCCAAAACAGTAATTAATAATAATGTTTACCTGTTTTTGGGGTCGCTCAGGATTTGGTATGAAAACCATTCGTTAATTTGGATGGTATTTAACCCTTAAAGAACTCATCCAGTCTGTTCTTATTGTACAAAAATCAACCAAAATTCAGCAGATACTCCTAATGGATTGATGCTTAGCCAAATGCTCCTTTATAAATGTCTGCTTGGAACTGTGAGAAACGTATAATTGTGTAAATTAACATCATATAATCAAAGAAGGTGAGGTTTGCAGAAAGAATATTGTTTCCTTGATGCTTTCATTATATGTGAAGTGCAGTGTAAACCCCAATGAATGAATGAACTTACTGTTTTGTGTCTATTATGTACATTTTTTTTTTTACCTGTACTCTGTACATTTTGTACTGGTTTCCAGTAAATTTTGTACCTATATGTTGTACATTTTTCACCTGTACTCTGTAAGATCTGTAAATAATCCCTCATTATTGTCTTGTTTACAGAAAAAATCAAAGTAAGGCAAGAACAAGACAAACATACAAAAACTACATCCAAGTCACTCAGTGCTATTGAAGAATTTTGTGAGAAGTTTGACCGGGCTGTACGAAACAGTATGAGTAAGGTATGATCTTTGAGTACATATTCTCTAGTACATGATAATGTTGAGTTTTCTAGGCTGCAGCTGGAGAAAGTATGGTGATTTGACTGACTGATTTGCAAAATTATTAAGTTTAAGCAAGTATTTTCCGTGTACAACAATGAACGTTACTACTATACATGTAGTTTATACCTCAAAATTGGTATTTGTTACCACCAGACAGTTATTTCGTAAATACTTTTACATTTATCTATGTGATAATTTCTCTTTTATCAGCCTGAACACGGTCCGTCACCTGGTAACCCTGGGGAGATGGGTGTTGCTATGATGAACGGTGGGCAGGGTGGTGGAGTAGTACCAATGCCTGGTCCACCCAGTGGAATGGTGCCACAAGACCATAAACACTCAATGGAGGTATGTAACATAGCTCAATATCATATGGTTTTGAATATGGTAGTGGAATACATGCCAGTAGGATTGTGATACACACTTGTAGGTGTTGGAATACTAAATGCTTTTTCAATTTGCATCGCTTGGTTATACTGGACCAAGGTGGATGGACCAAAGTGGATGTATTTAATGTAAAACCTGTGTATCAAAAATATAGTTCAGCTGTTGTTAAAGACTAGTTTGGTTTCTCTAACGAAGTGGGTGGGGAAGTCAATGGTCACAATTAACATCAAATGGTTATTAATGGGGGACAATCGACATACAGGATCGAGAAGTTATTCACTCAGTCTATTCTATTCTCTTCAGTATTCCCTCAACAATAGCCTCACAGTATTATAACTTAGATAGCTAGTCAGTACCTTAGATGCAACGTTTCCACAAAAGACTTTACTGTTGCCTTTTATTAGAATATATACTACCTTGGAGCCTACGACGTTAAACACGACGTTAAACACCAATCAAACAAACAAACAAACAAACAAATTATGATGTGATGTCAAGACTATGTATTTATTGTGTCTTTGTTTTTTGGCAGTGGGGGGGGGGGGGGGGATGTTCTTCACCCATTGGGCTGGCACGCTCTCATATATGTATGGGTGAAATAAACTTAAATAAGGCATAAATCCCTAATGAAAAAAAACAAAACATATTTTTTTCATTTCAAAAATATTTTACTTGGAAAATGGATCACTCACAGACAGGCATACTAAACCATCGATCACATCACCTAATACTAGCACTGGTATTATCATTATCAGCTCACAGCCACATTTTTCTCTTTAACAGTACTAACTGGACACTTGGTAAATGGTTTATAAACCAGTAGGGCAACACAATCTTTTCAGAAACAAGCTCTACCATCATCTTCCTAGAAAATGCTACTGTAGTAATACAGAAAGGAGGCATTTCTTTCACACATCTCTCTACCCCTAACTGTAAGCTGGATTCTGCTCAAAACTTTCTGGCTTGAGTCATATTTTATTTTGAGCAAACATGTGCACTAGCATATATTTATAGAAAACTATGAAGATATAGCCTACAGTTTGTTAATTGATAAGATATTTAAGTTGAGATGATAGAATCTACAGATGGAAAATTTAGCATTTTTACATACTGCCAGGTAATTTGAAACTGTGGATTTAGTTGAGCTGATAATGACTGGGGATAAGAGGGCTGTTTAGGTATTTGTAGGAAGAGGGGGTTGTGCCCCTGCTCAATGACTGTGTAAATAAGCCAGGGGTTGCCTCTAGTGAAATGGGTCATCTGAACTGCCCCTGACACAGACCCTGAAATCAACAGCCCCGCCAATCACCCCATGTTTGCTTATAAAAAACCCCAGATATCTCGGCATCTTAGTCTTACCAGTCAGAGGAAGCCATGTTCTGTTTAAAACACATCTGGAAAAGAGTAGCTAATTTTCTGTAAAAAAAGAAATAGCTAGAAGTTTATATACACTCAGACCTACAAGGTACTTGAAAGGCTGTACCATGAATGACAGTAAATCTACTTAATGCAAAATAGGATGGGCTTGTACTGTACTGTATAATACAGCCAAGATACACTAAATGATAGACCTTTTTATAATGCTAATCATCTCTAAGATTAAGTAATTGTAAATATGAAGTCAGTTCTTGCTCACTAAAACATTGAAGGTCTGATAGAAATGAAGAATACATTAGTACAAATATAACATTCTACAAAGCTTTAGCATTTAAATTTGATTGTTTAATTTAATGTTGATCTCATTCTGAAGTGTAGCGGCATGCTGAATAAAATCATGTGCTTAATGTTCAAACATGGACAAAGAGCTGAGAGAGATTCCAACAATGACCACAGCTGCACTCAAAGGACACCTCACCCCTGCAGACAATTACACTCTTTATCATTTAACAATACCATACCCTCCCCTCCCATTCACCCACTGATCTCCCGTCTTTTATGCCTGAGGGTTGTGTTTTACCTACAGCCAGCCCCCATTGGGTATTCCAACAGACAAAGAAAATTGAATTTTGCTTATTTAAGAATAGGTTGAATGTCATTATGTGCTTTATTCTATCATAAAATGACATATTATCTTGATATGGATAGGTTTAATTTGTTTTAAGAAAATAACTACATTTTCCAGTCTTAAATTTCACAGCTTTTACTACTGTTTGATAATGAAAGTGTTGTCGGTTCTTCCTAAAACCAACTAACGTACCATTGCTGACAGTACCATTGCTGGCGGCCTTGCACATGGTCTGAACACATGTTATGATGGGGAGCAGTGCCATCTGGGCAAGTTTTTTCTAGCTGACATTTGTAGGGGAGTGAAAATATATGGTAGTGATGTGTGTAAATTTTGAGTTTTTTTAACACATGAAACCGAGAACAGGCCTTCCAAATTCATTTAAAACTAAAGTTTAGCTGAATCTGGTTCCCTTTTCAACATGCTATTCAATATTTTCTGAAAATTCCATTTAATAATAGGTTGTATTTAAAACACTGGTATGTCAAATCATTAATGCTGTTGGTAGGGAGCTTCTTGTTGCCCTTGTGGTCTCCGAAATAAGGGGCAGCATGAAGCCAATCTGGTTGTGGTATCTTTGTATTGTTTTGTGATTGGCCTGTCTTTGCTTTGTTTGTTGTTGATGAAGTCATAGATGCTTCATCTCACAGATTAGGCAGGCGTCGTGGGAACAATGCTGTATGAGAGAAATAACCTGAAGTACCACATTAAACCCCAATCATGATGTGTTTGCATCTATACACCACAGAGCCCATGCACTTTGTCTTAATCTCTCCTGTATCTTGTCATTGTTGTCCGTGATCAATTTGATGATGGTATCCCCCACCCAATGGGTTGGCTCTTGTAAGAGGTTGTATAGGTCACGACATTTAGTACCAACCCAACAAAAACTACCATCTTGCTGGTATATTTAACCATATCACTGTACAGTCAATACTGTTTTGGGCATAGATGATTTATTTGTTCTCTGTGTGTCAACTATCAGGTATATGAGTGAGTCACAGGATGTGGCTCAGGCAATCGTGAGAGTGCTTGTTACAGGGTTTCGTCTCGGTTTTCCACTGCAAGGAACCGTGTGGAATGCACAATCCGTTGTCACATAAGTTAAATACGGTACTCTTGCCTATGATGTTAAACTCCACTCAATCAAACAAACAATGTCCTTTGTGTGACCATTTCATGTAATCAAATAATTATATTGATTTGAAGGGATGATAATTAAGTAGTCTTCTTATGGATCTCCGAATGTAAAGAAATATTTAACAACAGTTTAATTATTAAAAGTAATTGAAACACTGAAAACAATATGCATATTCCAAGTAAACGTCCAGGGGCATCTAAAGTAATTTATCAATTTTAGAATCTGTAAATTCTGTATTATATTAATTTGGTATCCTTTTTGTTTGTAGATGCCACCACCTAGTGGATATTTAGGGTCGCCGATGAAGAAATTAGATCACATGGGAGGTTTAATGTCTCATTTCCAAGTGCTTCGTGATCTGCCGGACTCCGCAAGCGAATCTGGTAGCTCCATTAGTAGTACTTCTTGTCATAGTAAAACAGAGTCCAAGAAACATCCTAGTTTACCCAAAGAGGTGAGTTCAGCATGTTAAGATCTATTATGATTGTGTTAATTAAATCTTTCATCTACCTGGGAAATGTGTAAAAGTACCAATTCTATGTTGTCTTACTGGTGCTGCTGAGTGATCCATTAACTTGTACAATGGTTACTGATCCCTGTTTGAATATACTGCACAGGGGCTTGAGGCCACGCCTCCTATTATAGCAGGGAAATGTTCTGGGGATCAGGAGTCACAGGGCATTTTTTGTGATTTGTTTGCTCTGTTGTCTGCCAATACTGGAGAACAAAATCATTGCATTTGTTCATATTTATTACAGGTGTTATTATTTCAATTCAACCCTAAACTCAGTCATTAGAAGAAGTACTTATTGAATTTCGGCTGAGGGTTTGGGAGGCAGCTTCTTGTTGCCCTGGTGCTCTCAAAGCTATTGGCCAACATCAAGCCCATCCGTTTGGTATGGCTTTGTAGAACATGTGATTTGTTCTCTATTTGTCCTGTCTTGTCTTTGTTTGTTGCTTCAAGGGTGGTGTCCTCCACCCACTGGCTTGTGACGCTGTCATGTGAGTGAAATAACCTGAGGTACAGTGTTGTTTAACCCCAATCAAACAAGCAAATCATGGAATATTCTGGACATTCCCCGGTTTCCTCTCCTTTTTCCACCATATTTGAGCAAGGAGCATTGAGAAGAGGACAATCTGTCATCATATTAGTGAAATAACTCTGAGTATGATGCTAAACAATAAAACAAAACGATACATCTGGACATTTTGTTGAAAACCTGTCCCACTACATTCATCCAGACTGGTGTTGTGTTTAAGTGTGCTCAGCTGTGTCTATGTGGGGGAGTTTCATTAAGAATACAGAGAAAGCTGAATAGGAATCACCTTCAGTATAGTTTTGTTGTTTTAAAATGTAGTGGGTTACATTTAATTACATTTAGGACTAAAATTTTGTTAAATGTTTGTCTTGAGGCATAATATGCTTTGTTTTATTTTAAGTTTTTGTTGAGACAAAAGTTGCCTTTGACATAAGTTATATTTACAAATTCATGTGTGGTTTTTAATGTCCTTTTTTTCATTTAATTTCAATTTAATTTCATTTAATATGTATTCGTTTTGTGTTCCCCAGGCTGTTGCAATGATGTTGGACTGGTTAAGAAACCATAAAGATAACCCTTACCCTAACGATGATGAAAAGGCTATGCTAATCAAACAGACTGGTCTCACCATTAATCAGATCAACTACTGGTTCACAAATGCCCGCAGGCGGATTCTACCAAAATGGGCACAGGCTAAAAGTTAGCACCGGGCTGTGGCTATAAATGTGAATGTTATTCTGTGTGTGAATGTGTCATTGAATCAAACCAATTGCGATTGGCTGTCTCAGGGAAACTTCTTTACAACTACAGCAAGTCAAATATCAGCAGGAACAGGCAATTTTCCTCTGTTTAGTTAATGGACGAACTACAGCAACTTTGTCTTCTCGAAATTCATAGTACTATTGTTTTACCCTTCTGTTGCCAAAGGAATGAGATGAAGTCAGAACTAAAGAGATCTGTTCAGCCAATGAAGGATTCCAGATTTATTTCCTTTCATCAGCACAATGTCTCATCAATATCATTTACTTTGTCTGCAAGCATGATATTGAAAATAATTTCCTATTTGTATTAAGAGCCAAGACAACCAATTCGACTTGGATGTTTATGTATACAAAAAATTCTTGTCCTCTGTGGTGTTAAAATTTTACTACAGCGATATTGCAAAAAAAAATTCAAGTCTCAATTATTTTCTACCAATCTTTGGATTGTTTATGAATTTTGTCTCAAATGTTTCTCTTTTTCTTCTTCTGTCTATACTTCCACTACTTTCTCCCTGTCGATCATCTTTATGCCCTTTTTCATTTTTGTTATCTGTTTCACTGTTATTTTTAATAGAGATTAGCTGCCAAATGTATATTTGTTTATGTGTTCAAGATTTTTATGACAGTTAATTCAAACGAGGAATAGTAGATAATTATAACAGTTTTTGATCCATTTATTTCCGGCTGTTTATCTCTAGATCTTCGTGTTTAAACAATATCTACAGCAATTGCAGGTGACACCAGGGGACATAACTCGGGTAGTTATATATCTTTTTCAAGGGAGGTGACTCGTAATATTTCATGAAAAAAAACTTCCCGTTGCATTTGTTGATATTATCTTGTTCTCCAAGCTATTAATTGTATTCTTGTTCTGTGAATTTGTTAGATTAAATTTAAGTTTCTTTTCTTGTATTTTTATTTAATGTCTATAAGGTTGTTGGCACAGTGCTGTAACGTTTCGGCCAATCAATTAATAACCTTGTTTTAAAAGCATAATATATTCTTTTGAACGCAAAACGTTTCCTTTGTCTAATAAAAGATCTCTATATTTTTAAGAATATGCATCTATAAATGAGTATTTGCAGTTTGCAAAGCTATTGTCGCTTCAGGCTGTGGATGACCACAGAAAGTGTTGAATAATCATAGTTTTTTTGACACAATGTTAGGATTCATGGTCGTGTTATACTTTTCCTCAAAACCCTCTATTTTAAGAAAATACGTACTTGACAAGATCTGGAAGTTCAGACTCTAAGCAATATAAATGAATTTTTGTATACCGTAAGAAATTTCCATGGAGTTGGCAAACAGAGATATCCAATAATGGCAGCGAATAATTACAAATGATATTTCTAATTTTTGCTGCCTATAGAGTTGCTATTGATTCAACATGTGCGTGTGGCTGAAGTGTGCAGTCGTGATATTTGTTTATATATCGACTATAATCTACATAGTGAAGCAATATTAAACTCCCACAAGTGCCTTCGATTTTGGTTGTGGCTAACATTTTAGGGCATGTCTTCCCTTGGGATAAGTTGAAACAGCGAAGAGCCTTTTAACTCCCAAAATACGTCCAATTAAAGCCATTTTCGTCGCAAATAAAACGGGTATTTTTGTATATTACGTCATTTTTGTCTCAATATTGGTTCTAGTTCAAGAACCCTCCTGCTTGTACGGACCTATTTGCATGCTACATGACAACTATTCCGCCTTTACACTTAATATGCAACGACCCTGTATGGTAGATTAGAATTTTAATACGCTGCAGCGCTGTTATTTTTAAATAAATGTTTCTCAGTTTTACCTGTTTATATTATTTTCGTACTAGAACATGACAGCATGTTGTACAAAATTGAAAATAAACTTTGATTGTATATAAATAGACGTGCCTTCATTGTTTTTGTAAGAGAAGTTTACTTTGCAAAAAGCATAGATTTCAAGCGACGGTCAGAGGGAGCATTGTGTTTACCCCGGTGCTCTCGGAAAGCGCCCTTCGTTTTGCATCTTGTTATTTTTCGTTATCCGTGATATGCGGAGGTTTCTTTTAATAATACTAAATTGACCAAGATGTGTGTGCACACCACTCATTGACGAAGTAGGAAGGATGTAATGACCCACACGCTGATCACCAGAGATCCGAAGAAACCGAGAGGAGAGGTCATTACAGTTTTTGGAAGTTGTCGGGGAAGCGATTGTTTCCGTATTATAATATGGTTTCTCATCACCGAGCGAACTGTGTTTTTGATTAATTGTGTCTAGAGACCTGATAATTTTCTGGTTTGTATAGTCTTATATGGATTGGTTGTTAAAGTGGATACATTGGAAAAAATACAAGCCAACGTAGCCATTTAAAACACTTAAGAATATGCCTGTCACCATATTATTTGTCCTCTAATGTCTATGCGTTTCCTCTAAATTTTCTAAGCGCCAGTAAGCCACGTAGTGAATGTTGTAATTGGTAATTGACGGGGCACCTATACTTCCAGAAGAGTCTGTAAATCCGTCTGTTTTTTACGCTTTAAGTGTAACCCCTGTCCCATATATGGTAGAGAAAATCCGTGTTTCCTTTCGTCGCAAGAATGTTGTGATGGCGATTCCTTGAAAGCAAATTTATAGATCTATCTTCCATCTTGCTATGAAGTTTCCTCCTCTTCAACACCATGGATGGGATTGTATTTCACTGAACTCCACAACGACTACAAAACAATATGGCCGCGAGAAAAAAATTCGTCTAGTAATTTGGCCGCCATTGTAATTTTACAATACATACGTAGGTCTTCGTTGTAAAAATAATTGCGTGAGAAAAAAATTTGTCTAGTAATTTCAAACTTGAAATATAGCCTTCTCTTGTAATAACGGGTGGCATTGAATTTCAGCAAGTAACAGGAATAAATTTGTTCATGTGATTAATTTTAAAATATTGCCAAAGTGTTATGAACGCGATAACATGGAAACTAATTTACAGATCAACTTTAAACTTGCGTTATTTTAAAATCTTATTGTCTAAGTGTTTTGAAGACAAGGTCTGGAAACCTAATTCACATATCAACTTTAAACTTGATATGTAGCGTCCGCATGTTACCAGGCATGAGCCTACACAAAATTCCGAAAAACAGTTTGGCCGCCATTGCGTTATTTACATATGTACATGTGTATTTGTCGTGCACGTTATACCTTGCAGAAAAATTACTCTATTATCGTCAACATTGGACTATAGCCTTCTACTCTTCCAATGAGGAGTGGCATGGGATTTCATCAAATGTCTCAAATTAATAAGCTATGACCACCATTGACTAATATCAAACTCTAAGTGTTGTGAACGCGATAACATGAACACTACTGCATACACGAACCTTAAACTTCTTAAAGCTTCCTCCTGTTAAGACCACGGATAAGATAACAGTCCAACAAAGTCCACCGTTGCTTAATATTAACACGTGTCTTTGCTGTGAACACCATGCCTTAAAGCGTTGCTCCTGGCTACAATAACCCCTATATCCCTTGAAAGGTTACTATTAAGCCTCTCTTCCTTTCTTATCTTGCCTCCAAAGGCGATAAAACCTGAGTTAGCTAGAGTTGACCACGGCTGCTTTCGGATGACCTCTCTTTACTCTA
>JAVFBX010226843.1:0-11039 GCA_034783855.1 Mopalia kennerleyi | reverse complement strand
GTTTAAAAATTCAAATTGAACTCCACTACATTTGAAATATTCAAATGATTATTACTCGAATAACCGTGCATGCGTAAGAATTATTAAGAACGTTTAGTTTTCAACGCCACAATTAAACATCACTAACGTCGTGGTCAAGAATTTAAATATACACTAATTAAAAAATGAGCTTCATTCAATGCCTCATTTAACTTATCTTAAATATGAAAGACAAGTTAAGTCGGTCGTAATATTTCGACACCCAAACTTAGTTCTATTTATATGCATACATTTTACTAATGAAACGTTAAAGAACGCAATAGTCATGCAAATAGTACTTACATTGTGGAAATATGTTACTAGTTCTCCGGACGGTGTCTCTGTAACAGAGTTGCTGTTCTGTTTGTTTTCCCGTTTCAATTGTGTTTTATACTATAGAACCTCGGGAAAAATCAATTTTATTATATCATAAACCTTGTTTTTTTTTTAAACAGAACAAAGTTTAAAAACGTGTTTTCACCAGATGAAACGTTGTTTTTGTCTTTGATAAATCGATAAAAGTCGATTTAAAAAAGTAACAAATATAACGTATTTGATTGTTCAAAAACTTGATGACGTGGACGTATGTGGAAGAAGTCATTGTGCAACCGTCGTACGGCTACGTTACAACTTCGTTTGGGGACACTAGCGAGCACAGCTGGAAACATCTAATTCGCTTGATACCTTTTAATTGAAACATAATTAACTCAATTAGCTTCATTCAATATTCAAAAATGATCACAACATACCAAAAACTTAATCCTAGCTTCCCTTTTAAAGAATTGAACGAATTGAAATAAAAATGTGTCTCTACGATGTTTAATATATTTATTAGCAATGCTTTTGGATTCAGTCGCACAAAACAATTCAAAACATCCCTATATGACTTACTATCAAAAATGTGATAAGATTGCTTACAAAAGGTAGTTACTTTTGAATTTATATAATACCTGAATTTATTCGCCAAATAAATACATTTGCATGACAAATAAGATTTTTGTGAGCAATACAAGATTCATTTCACAAAAACATTTATCTGCAGAGACCCGACCAGTCAGTCCGCTAGCTGTAAGCTGACCAAATGACCAACCAGACACCCGATATATACAGCAGCACTAATTAAACACCGTAGTCTCGTGTCGGAGAAAACGAGATCCTGTTGAATGAGGGTTAGTTTGGCTGGCAAAAGGGTGTCAGATAGTCGTGTTGCTACAACACTCTCCCAGACCGGTGCTCAGATTGGCCCGATCTGTTCAATCGATTGGTTGCCGACCCCGGCAATGATCCAAGATCAATTCCATCGAAATTATTGAACCATATTTTCAAGAAATAATGATGATTATATGAAAGGTTTAGCCCATCATATAAGATCATTGCAGAAGGCTGTGGCTCATGGGTCAATTAATTGGGAAGCAAAAACTATATCTGTGAAAATTCCTATTTAAGTAAACCACTCATTAAATCCTCGTTACCAACATCTTCGGGATATTGCTGAGACAGTGGCACCCGGGGAGGCTGGGGGAGATGGGCGGTGAAACATTAACACCCTATTATGACATCATCCCTCCCACTACAAACATTGGAAAAAAGACAAAGTAAACGATTTCGATCCAAACAAAAAATCGAAGAAAACAGACCTTAATTTAAAGTAATAAGTAGTCAAAATGACAAATCGGAAAGAACAATAGGATAATTCCAAAAAGTATGCCAGGTATAAACACACTGATTATTTGTATATGTCTATATTTGTACTGTCCGACCATGTTATTGATAATCCAATTGTACTCTCATGCCGCCCTATAGGTGATCCTGTGAAGGAAATAAATGAATCTATGTCAAGTCAACCAGTGGTCCACACTCGACCTCCTCACATTTTGATGAAACTTCATCAAAATAATCTATTGTGTGAAAAATGAACACACACACACAAATGATTAACCTCATACGACATTTCGTTTCCGAGAAATGGCCTCATGAAATTTGGTAAAAAAGTTGGTGAGAATGCGCGAATGTGTTTTTATTACTTTGAAAGCTTATGACTTGGGATTAGGATCTGCTATAAAGCTGAAACTTTTTATCCTCAGTAACAATTTCCCAATTTGCAAGAATATGGCCTCGGCTTACTTGTACCACCTATCCTATTAAATTATATGCACTCTGACAAAGTAGCCATTTTGTTCAGTCGTACTTGATTAGGGCGATTTCTGAGGCCACCCTGTGCCTATATCAGTGGATATATGCATCCCTTATCACAGATGTATTATCTGTAGGTGGTTTACATCACTTGTTGGTATTAAACTCTTTCAGGGTTAGATATAATTTTCAAAAGAACACATTTTGACAAATATGATATTCACATATGATTTTACAGTCTCTACAATGCCGCCTGATAAGCTTTGAGACTGTCTCTTAAAAAGTTCATTTCTACATTAGGACTACAGTGTCATAATTGTTGAGAAATTGCAGATCTAATATATCTGTTCAAGTGGTGTAAATTTCAGAAAAGTTTTAACTGTCTACATGGTGATCCATTATCGAGATGGAAGGGCACTTCAACCAGACCCAGATTTGGATGAATGTCATTCCTTAACAAAATAATGTGATTAACCATATAAGCTTGTGGTGATGGACTACTTGGGATGCATATATCCACACATATAGGCACAGGGTGTCCTCAGAAATCGCCCAAATGATGTGCGACTGAACCAAGTGACTACTTTGGGTGTATATAAATTGAAAAGGATAAGCTGAGGTCACATTCTTGCAATTTGGGAAAAAGTTAGTTAAGATACAATGTGTCAGCTGTATAGCTGTTTCCAATCTTAAGTTATAATCTTCCTAAGTTGTATAAAACACATTTCAAGAGCTTTTTGACAAAGGCTGCATCTCGGAAAAGAAATGTCGTAAGATGTTAATTTTTTGTGTGTGAATTTTTCACACAACGGGTTATTTTGTTGAACTTTTATAAAAACCTGAGAGGTGCCGCGCGAGGACTTTTCAGAAAACTGGTTGATGTGACAAGGAATGACCCAATATCACCCTTTTCATTGAATAAATTACCTATAGCTACCGCAGGGACTATAAAATATGTTACAAAAATGCGGTCAGGTGACATTCTTGTGGAATGCGCAAGACAACAACAGGCGGTAAACCTACTAAAATTGAAGAACATATCAGAGTTACCTTTGAAAATCACACCACATCGGTCACATAACAGCAGTAAGAGAATTACCCGAGCAGAGGCTGAGATCTCTTTGATATATCATTGGAAAACATCTGCGCTGAGGAGCTTTATAAAACTCAATACCTAGACGCAATTACTAAATACAGTTCTTGACCACATCTGCATTGGTCCTTAAAGTGCAAGGTGCTTAAAGTGTTAGAATTTTAGGACAAAGTAAGACCCAAGGTAGAGGCGGTTGATGAACGCTCTTCTGCTGTTAACGTGAACATAAAACAAATAAAAACTACCACATGAACAGAAGCCATTTGGCTTATAGGTTCGCCTTCCAAAGCCACAATGGACGCTGTTAAAACGCTTATTACCATCGAGACGGTTGAAGCCCTCTCGACAAAACCATCAACAAGCCAGTCCCTTTAGTCGGAGTCGGTTGCTCTGGCAAACCATTTGTATCCCTTGAACGGGATGGAGATAGATTGTACTTTGTGCTTTACTGCGGACTGCTGCAAAATTTTGAAGCATTTAATTGTGAAGCTGACTTTAGATGTACTGATATGTGTTTGAAAAGCGCCCCGATCCTCACATGTGGATCTTTTCGCTGGGAACTCAGGGGCAATGTTTCTGTCCAACTAAGCTTCAGGAGAATGTTACAAGACGAAACCGAGTTTGTTTCGGCCATATAGAAAGGAAGAAAGTGGATTGCTTTTGAGAGATAATTAATTTGAACATGTGTGTTCATGGGCACTTATAAAAGTTGCCCTATACGGTACGTAAGTCATTTGACGTGATCGTGATCTACCATATTTCTTGTAATTTACTCTACTTTCGGGTATCCCCGAAATTTTTTCTGGTTCTAGCATAAAGGGAATTTTAAAGAAGGTCAAATATCTGTTCCAGTCCTTCAGCTGTACTCTGTGGCAACACACAATACGGCTCTGAAAGATAGATATACAAATCATAATGACAGAGTCCGAAATCAAGCTGAAGAGAAACACACGTATATGTAGCGAGGCTATCTGTAAACAGTCTACTTAGTTAAGCACGGCTGACACTTGCAAGAGTTTGTGGCACTGCCACGAACTGTGTCGTGGCAAGTCGTGCCACTTTGGTGGCAAGCACTGGGATGCTCCCGCACTGTTCACGACAAGTTCACGAGCAGTTTGCGCATAGTTCACGAACCGATCGCGAAAAAATTGTCGTGCCAAAGTTTTGAACATTTCAAAACTTTCGTCCCGGCATGTTACGCTGTCACGACGAGTGTACGCACACTTGACGCGAGTTTACGACTATTTTTCGCATTGGCACGACCGAGTTCGTGGCAATGTGTGCCACAAAATCGTGCAAGTGTCAGCCGTGCTTAAGCCGTGCTTTAATCTCCAAATAATGTACTGGCCACATATAGCTGAACATTTGGGCAGTGAACTGTTGCTAATCGTAGCAACTGTTCTGGGGCTAGTTGCTAGAAAGACTATAAGTTACTTAATTTCAGATATATTGGACAATTATTTATTAAATGTTAAATCCGTACATTGTGACAAAAAATGAATCATATTTCTGAACTCAAGTCGATATTTGTTATTTGTTCACAACAGTTGATGTATTTTAATACGAACAGCACAATCATTGCCCATGCTGCATGGTACCAGAATGCTCAGCAATATAAATGACTTATGATAAGCTGTAAAAAAAACATATTATTGCCAATTATAAAATACAAACGGCCTCTATGTGTGCTTTGTGTCATCGATTCGATAAGTGTGCGACTGTTACATTGCTAATGTGGTTTCATCAGTGAACTATAATTTGAAAGTATAACCTGCAGCAAAGTTTGTCCAAAACTTTGCCTATAGTTTTTTTATTATTAAATATTTTATAGTGTACAAACAAAAATACATAAATACATTAAAATGGTACATGGCGTAATAAGAGGATCCCACACAACTTGATTCTGGGATGAGAATTCCATCTCGAGAGTGGGAATTCTCATCCCAGAATCAATTAGTGTAGGGTTCTTTTTCCCATATAATATATTTTAAGCCGGATTTTCTGTTGAGAAACTAAAAAAAAAACAAAACAGCACTTGACACTTGTATTACAATTTACTGCGTAGTGATATGAAGACGTTGATGGGTTAACATGAGTAATGCGCAAAAGACATATAGTCCCGTAAAAAATGCTGTTCAATTTAGCGTTTTAATACGCGATGACAATAATAAACTGTATGTAAGGCAGTAAATAACAATAATATTTGGAAGAATGTAAACTATTGCAAATGAGAATTCATAAACAGATCATTATTCTACCGAAGGGTCATCACGATGGCTCGAGCTGCTCAGCTTGAAAAGTTTGGTGCACGGTTTGTCAGTTTTTTAGTTTAAATAATATCCGATTCTACAGATACGTCCGGTTTAGCCCGTTTCTTTTCACTGTGAAGAAGAATAATTTCAAGATGGACTGGACATTTTTGTGGCCTGTAATCTGCATTACTTCAGGAACTTTGTTGTAAACTAGCTTTCGTGTCAGATAGGTGTGTTTGTTGGCTTTTTTGACCAGAGAGTCCTGCAGCAGATTTCATGGACTTCATTTTTCCTGCAATTCCTGCAACTCCCACGCATTGGTTTTTGAACCATATGTAATTACTACAGGGATTTAGGAGCCACGTAAAAAGGAGAATCTTCACTCTTAAGAATCGCGGGTCGCGTATCTGCGTAGAATTTGATTAAGATCAACTGGACATGGATCACAACCTGTAGCGTATATATGATTTACTGTGTAAGTGTCTCTTGTATTCACGTGTTTGGGTTTGTCTCTCACGCGAATAATATATGTACTCTTGTCCCAAGAAATCCGATTAAAGCATGATTTCACCCCACTGCAAAATGTGTCGATCGAGTTGTTCCATAACGTGTTGAGAACACTATCCGGGGAGCTTCGTCCCAGCTGGCCGATTTCAACGTCCGGGATCGGATCCGACTTCAAAGGTTGTTACCATTTCCTTCTTTTTTTTAGTTGAATTTGTTTAGCTTTCAAAGACTAGCCTGTTTGTGACGATTCTATGCTTGTAGTTATTGAGAAGCCGTATTCATTTTGACAAAGGTTTATCTCAAAATGGGGAAAAAAAACTCTTAAATAATTAGGCTCGTAATTTTCGCCGTTCTCTTTTCGCACAGAAATGATTAACTGGGATAAGAAGTTGCTCAGAACTTCTGGCTCTATTTTAATAAACACGGCTACCAGCTGTCAGATTTAAAAGTACTCATTCTCAGCTTTGTTTATTTTTATTTAAGTATCGAAGTAGCTGACGATCGATAGTGTCGTGTGTAAATGTGCCATATTTGGAGTTCGTAGTAAACTTGACTTGCAACTTTTATTGATAAAATTAAAGAGTAGTTCTGACACCAATTTTGATTGGTTGGCTTACGTCACGCGCTCATCTCACATACGTATGTGGGATTTTTATACCACAAAAGGGAAAGGATGTAGTCAAATTTTATAATTAAGGTAAAGGGTTAATTAAAAATATATATATCGGATCTTTTGTGGTATAAAAATGCATGACGTTAATTATGTCTGGCGAACTCACAAATTGATACAAAATATGCATGATTAACTATCTAAACCTGGCCACCTGTCGCTGAATCAAGGAGATTTTTGCTTACATTTAGTACATATACCAACAAAGATCAATAAATCAACGTAACAAATTTGGACAGTGTTGGACAGTTAGAGTGTTCTAGCTTATAACACACACATAATGTATTGAGAATATTACAGTAGCAGATATTTACAGTACCGATAAATATGAATTATTTACATTCAATTAACTTACTTTTCTCCTCGATTGTAATTCTATCACCAAAAAAAAATCATTTTACACTCTTTTCATTACATTAATCAAAATGAATGATAATTAAGAACAACCCCATACCTTATATATAACAGAAGGGAGATTGAACAAAGGAGACAACTCCTGGGACCGCATTGCATTCAGCGACACCTGGTGTCGAAATCGGCAGCGCTAATCCCCATTCCAATCGTCTGTCAGATAAATACTCAGGCGTGTCACTTGTATCAGTCCACGAGGAACCATAGCATTGATATATTAAGAAGAGTTAAGATTGTTGAAACGTATTTGTATATACAGCAAAGGTGATATATGGTGAAGGAATATTTTCAATGTGCAATCGTATTGATAAGTCAGGTTCTTGTGCCCTATCTGATCAAGTCACAGCTCCACCTTGATCAGACGTGTCCCAGCTTAAAGGGAGAATCAATGTTCCAAAAGTATCGGTGCTAGGAACAAAGTGACATCTCTAAAATCTGATACGAAGAAATACTGAACTGTTCGGAATAATGTAATAATTTGTCGCCTTATTCACTTGTAAATATACACGTTCTTGAAAACAAGTGGTCATATATGAAAGACCTGATAGGTTTCAGCAAGCGTATTACGGTCATGACTTAATTGGCACACACTCGGCAATGTGTATCTTTTTCCCAATATATACATATTGCTCCCTTTTTATACAACATAAATGTCAATGGCATTTTACTTTTCCAAGCTTGGCCCATGTCCCTTTAGTTTCACTTTCATCTCTTGTGAAGGAATAAAATAAATTGTCATTGAAGATTATTGCTTTGTTTGTGCTAAGAGAACAAGAAGCCGTCACTTGGTCTGGACCATCTTTTCTGTTTGTGGACATTAGGACATTTCCGGAGCACGATGTCGCATATTTACACGTTGCCCTTTGTCCTAGCTGTGTTACTTGGTCCCCCAATAAAATAATCACGTTACCGCCGGGGGAGTGTACACTTGTCACACCGGAATATGATGTACCCCAAAAATCTGTTTGAGATTCCGTCTTCACGAGGCTCCACTGTAACCAAATACTAGGTTGTAAATAAGTCTGAACAGTGTCGTCTGAAAAAAAAAGCATGCAACGTTACTGTTTATTGGAGTTTAGAAGAAATTTGTTTCAGCCTTTTATTGTCACCATTGGAAAGAAACTGAATTTCCCTTACGTTAATACACTTGAAATAGCAGTATGGCCAATTATGATGCCCAGAAGTGCCCCAATGGACACCCGTAAATTTACTTAAAGGCCATTATTTAGTTTGTCAAAAGGGTTGTTTAAACTCATAATGAACGAGTGTTTTATCCATAATGCGCCACATATGACACTAAAGGCACCATTTAAAGCTGCTCTATAAACTATGTATGCTAATTACCTGATATGTGCTACGATATCGTTTTCACTGGGGCCTGCATTTATCGTCATTTCTGAAGACAATTTTTACACTATTTTCTGAATGCGTAATCTAAAAACGTTTAAATATTTTCCCAGGGGCGGTATTTTGACCAATGCAAGACAGTTATGATCTTATCATTTATATGTTTGTAAAGAATTTTGGGGACGAATAAAAAGAAATCATTTACTTACCATTAATGACGTATGTCTGTGTCTCCTCCTCATTAGAATATATTGCTGTCAGAGGTTGGGAGATTCCTGGAAATACATCGACCAACCTCAAGACATTGTCTGGTCCAGCAGAAAGTTGAGTGACATCAGAAAACGTGTAAATAACTTCTCCAGATATTAGATAAATCTGATTTTGGTAAACGAAGGCTGCCTGGATGTCACAGAATACTGGGTTTGTATCCTCAAAACTTTCTGTTGATTCCTGCGATTGCCCTTCTGTTGTTATAAATGGCATATCACTTTGGAACGAGGACGTTGCTACAGGTGTTGTTTTAAATTCTATACTGTTTTCATTTGCAATAGTTGTTTTGTCGTCTCCAGCTTCAGGCCGTATATCCTGCAAATAAAAATCATAAACTTAAATTAGCTGAACTTTAATTACAAAATGATACAAACGGAAACTGTTCAACGAGTAGACAACTCCTAACTCAGATGAATCACAACCCATTTATGAATATTCGAGCAGAACTTTCTGTTTCAGGTCAGAGTGCGTTCAATGATGGAGAGCTAATTCGCAAAACAAGCTAGCACTTATTTCCCGCAAAGAGATGAAGAGATTCAAACAGCCAGTTCTTGAGATTTGTTTAACCTCTTACTTGATGCTGTATAATTACGCGACGTCCATTATATCTCGGTGACCACAATGCTTTAAAGGCAACCAAAGCTTAAACTGCATGTTTGACAGATAAAACGAGTACGTTGAATATTTTTTTTGCAGTTAACCAATATGGCAAGCCGTTTTATCACATCTCTCTTCATTATACATATGTCGAATTCTTTTCCACATATGTGAAATTATTTTGTTATCATTTCAAATATGTAGAAAAGAATTCCACATATGTGATTTTCTTTTTTCATATGTTAAAAGATTTTAACTTATGTTGAAAAATTTTCACAGATGTGAAATTAATATTTATTTTACATATGTTGAAAAGAATTTCACTTATGTGGAAAAACAATTCAACGTAAGTGAATTGACAATTCAACATATGTAAAATAAACGTTTATTTTACATATGTACACTTATGTAAAATAAAAAAGTTAGTGGAACTCTTTTGTAGATATGTGAAATAAAAGCATCCATGACCTCAATTACAGACTTGTCCCTCACCCCTCCATTTTGCCGTTATACATTTTCTCTAAAACTACACCCTCAAACTGGCGAAGAATAATTTAGAGAAACTGCATTTCTTTTATAGGCCTACAATTGCGACAGATTCGGAGTGAGCATTACTACGTCGGATTCATCGAGAAAATAAACTGATAAACGCTACATTAAAATACTGAATAAGAGTAAACTCGTCGCCTGTTATAATATTTGTCACTGTTATTGGCATTTTTCATTATAGAATGTATGGTTTTGTGTTTCATCCGTTGTTAGATTGTAAATATATGCGAGTGTTTGTCGCTATTCGACTTTTGACAGTCTGCAGTTTGCTTTGTTGTTGTTCTAATCTCACTGCAGGGGACAATAATATGGTCAACTTCTCGACTTGTGTGCCCTCCTGAGGTTTAACTTGCACAGCAATATAGTCACAGTATATTGTCAGTGACATATACTCATATCATCTTTGTATTCGTCTGAAAAGACGTTACGATAACAAACGACGGTGGGATACAGTCCCTTGCTCTTGGGGAGAAATCGTTTATCGAATATGTAGAATACATTTTTTTTACATATGTGAAATTGTTTTTCACATAAAAGAAAATCTTTACAACAAAAGTCAAAAAGAATTTCAAATATGTGGAAAAAGAATTGTACATAAGTAAAGCAAAAGCAAGACTTATTCGACATATTTAGAATAAAAGTAGAAGCAGAAGTCCATTAACTAGAAGTGTGAAACGTCGTATTCAGTCGTGAAGACGGCATTGTGTCCTTCGCTCGTGTTATAAGAGATAGGGTGACGCATCAAGTACCATCTAGCTTTTTAACGCAGACTGGGATCTTTGGGATAAACACGCACTATTTCTGTCTTACCAGGAAGTGACGAAGGGGCGCTATACTCTGACAAGTATAAACATGTGAAAATGTGCCATGTAGGTCAACATAACATTGAACATATTTATTCATTTAAAAACCTGTTAAACCTGTTAGTATTTTTATAATTTTTTTGATTTGGGTGAATGGTATATTTAAAAAGGGAAATGGATTGATCTTCAACTGAATGATATCAAAGCATATAGTTCCGGTGTATTTATAAGCTGTAATTTGCCTTGCTACAACCACACAATTTACGCCGTTTTAGCGGATATCACTACATTTAGAAATTCAAAATGGTACTAGGTTTGGTTTATAAAGAATTTTATTCATAATGAGATACAATTTAAGCTAAGTAGCTTATCTTTTGTCTCTCTTTTAG
>JAVFBX010226832.1:0-11039 GCA_034783855.1 Mopalia kennerleyi | reverse complement strand
CAATTATCTGCCAAGGGTTGTAATGCAGAGTTGCTCGGATATAAAAACCCTTGGTTTTACAACAATATATTTCTAGGACAGAACAACACACAATTTTTGTTGTGTTACTGTGGTCATTTTGACTCTCCTGTTGCACTAGTGCTCCCAGGGCTAAGGGGCAACATGCAGGCGACGTGGTGTCTTTGTAGTACGCCCTGTGACTGTCCTGTCTTGTGTTTGCTGCCAGTGATGTCGAGGGTCCTTTATACCCATTGGATGGACACACCGCCATATGTGGTTAGGACTACTGTATGTACAGCGCTTAACCTCAATCAAACAAACATGTTTATGATGGTGATGTTCGCTTGATTGATTTATTGGAGTTTAAGGCCGCAGTTAAGGTTACTCACTCACATGACGGCATGGGGGAAAGAAACTACCCTCATGTTGCCCCTTATTTGCAATAGCAAAATGGCAACAGAAAGCACACCCCCAACCACATTGGACCGGTTAATCGAAGTGTCATTCAATTTAATCCACCATTATAGATGACGTCAATCCATCTTGTAGGTCTACCTCTAACCCTGTATTAGCGATTTAATTCGGTGTTAGCGACTAATCATATAAGCATATATACAGTTTTTAAAATGGTGTTAAACAGCAATAGATTTCAGCTCGTGTATGAATTTTGACTGGTTGGAGGGCATTTTCTGCTGCTCCAAGGGTTAACTTTGTGGAAGCATGTCTTTCTCTATTGCCAGTGGTATCGAGGGTAGTTTGGACTGGTTTTCATAAGTTAAACATCAGTCAAAAAAAGCTTGGAATGAACTGAAATAAGCTAGAACATTATTTGTGCACCAAGATTGGAGTTTTCAACAGTGTACTTTAATACTACGGGTTGGTTAGTTCACGACAATCATTCCGCTTTTAGACGTCTATCGAGAGTGCGTTTTGTGTAATTGAAGAAAAATCTTGTCGACGCCGGACTTTAACCTTGGATATCTACCCCACAATCTGCACATGGAGTTACACTTAATAGTATATGTTATGTATACAGATTACTCAATATCCAGAGATCCTAAACCAGCTAAGCGAATTGGTTAACCAATATGAGCAGAGGTGACCTACTCACGCACACAAAACTACTGCATATCTGCGTAGCTGTATTGCGTGAGGTTTGAATGAATAGAGCTACGACACTATTAAGCTAGTGTCATAGATATGCCGAGTTCTGTATCTCTAAAAGTGTATCATACAATATAGCCTTATTTAGCGGTTCCAATATTACGATACATCATTGGGTATATTTTTCGCACAAAAACATTTACCTGGATAATTCAATTAAAAATAAAAACCATTTGTGCACTCACCATTACCTGTTACCTTATTTCATATTAATTTTAAAGGTACATTTTTTTTCTGAAAACCGCCAACCGGCAATGTTAAGGTCGATAAAGCAGGGTTCCTTTTAAAAGTTGAAACCCCTCACTTAAAAAAATAGACTCATCCAAGTTTGGCTACAGAGCTACATAGTGGGCGCCGGCACAATGTTTAGACTCATTCGAACTTGAAAGGTTAAAGTGAAACTCCGGGCTGCAATAAAATGTATATAGGTAAAACGGGCATCATTTCTTGTGTTAAATTATGCTCTCTAATTTTGTAATAGAGCTATATCTATTTTACAATTCGATCTTCAACATTTGGTATTTCTTGAACTCAGTAAAATTCATTCACGCGGCCATGTCTTGGTACTTTTATCACTAAACAGAAGAGCTCCGCAAATATTGACAAATCAAATATCTTTCTTTTCAAAATAAGTGCCAAACGTACGTCACGAGACCTATATACTATTTATAGAACGGTTGAGCTTTGACAGTTCACACATGTTATTAACTCGTAACACACAAGAGTGTTAGTCGCGTGACGTCATAATGTCAGCTGCCAGTGTCCTTAGGTTGGTATATATTTGTAACCCTTAGAATATTTTATAAAATTAATAAACGATGAGTCGATGCCATATTTAAGTATATTTAATGGTAACCTTTCAATTGATATAGGGGTTATTGCAGCCCGGAGTATCGCTTTAAGTTAGGAAGACTCTTAGAGCATAACTAGTTTCACCTGTGAAACATGGGCTTTTCATTTCATGTAAGATGTGGTGTCACCTGCTTTCATGAAGACGCACAGCTTTCACGTCAATGGAATAACCTTGAACTTAAATGAAGGTCAAACATTATTTTATATTTTATTTAAATATTGTCTTGAAAGCAAACTGTAAAAACATCTGCTGTGGAATGTGAACGCATAATAAGGATGGAAGTTGCAACTGCCTTTTTTGTAACTTTTTTCATTGTTCGCAACGGTTGTTTTCTCCTGTTTTTTAAAAGCAATTATAAACCTATATATATATATATCTTTGATAAAATCCACATGTATGTCCTGTATACGATTTAGATTTTTGTTATTTTTTAAAGACATTTACTGTTTACATCCCAATTGACACTGCTGTAGAACACTTTATACTTTAACATTAAATTAAAGGTATAAAAACTTAATGATATTGTTGCAATGACTGTCTTTCAAGTGGTGATAACGAGGTTATGATAACGTGGTTATGTTTTCTCCTCTGAGCTTCAATCAGATTTTGAAGCTTTCCCTGCCATCCAAATTGCCAGAGGATTAATGATAATCAAGCGCTGTTAGAGCTTGTATCAGAAATAACTATTTAAAGAAGACAAGGGAAAAGTTTGTTTATCGTGAGGCAATAAGGGGATGTATGGGCGTACTCAACAGAGTTGTCACCCCTGAGCTAAATAGCGCGCTAGATAACGGCACACAGATATACGCGCCATTTTTGGCGGATTTATTTCCAACCTCCACCACGGGTTGAAATAGGCGGGACGAAGGGCTAAGACGAATTAATTAACCTTCTACATTGTGCTAGGGTAGCAGTTGATAGGTAATAACAAGTTCGCTTGTTTTGTAACTAAAGTGAATTACCTTTTACACGAAAAGATGGGCGAAAATGTGATGATAATTTGTCCATGAATAAATCACCAAAAACCCACACAAATCTATACGCGGGCTATAATTACCCCCCAAATCCTGGTGGAAATGGCCACGCGTTAGCCCAGTGACATGTCGGAACATCCTTAGGTCATTTCCGTACTGAAATAATCTCGGGCAATCTCGACAGCCAAAAGACAAGACAGCTAATCACTGCAGATAGCGGCTTTCTGAAGAGGGTGTTTAGGTTTAGAGCCAATGAAATAGCCTTGGCTTCAGCAGAGAAGATGGATGAAGCTGTAGGGAGACTTAAGGTAGCAGGATGCTGCAACCAAATGGCTGCAGCTGCCACCCATCTTCAGTCTTCGATCCATCGGTGTGGATAAAGGAGTGGTTCTCGTAACCATCCCTTATCTCACCAAATCTCTGTTGAAAAAGAACATGTTTCTGAATTCTTTTGATATCTAAGATCAAAGAGAAGTCTAGGTCTTGGAAACAGCCAAGGCGGAGAGGATGGAAAGGAAACAGGTGCTATGTCTTCTAAAACGATCCCAGCGGTCTCATACGCAGCCCAAATGAAGGAATTTCCATAGGACTGCGATCAAACCAATCTGCAAATGCTGGAACAAAAACACAGCTGTGAGCAGAGTAACGAGGGTAAGCTTTTAATTTTGTAGCGCATTGGAGAGCAAGTTTTATCCTCCGATGGTATCAGGATGGATCGTTTGCTTCGACATATAGACTTTTAAATGGTGATGCACGGAACGACCCATGACTCGGCCGTAGACCCTGATGGTGGACTGGTTCCAGCTTTTTAATGTTGCTGTCACGTGTTGAGCCGTAGACTTTGTAGCCATACTGGAGTTTGGCGCGAACCAGAGTGTGGGGGATAAAACACAGCTTACCGTCAAATATCAGCCCCAGAAACTTGGTCTCCTTAACTATCTTGATGGGTTTTCCATAAATTTTCTCTCTGGATCGGGATGCAGAACATCCCGAACATCCTTTTGTTACAGAAATTCATCCCTATGGTCTTGGAAAATGAGGGAAATTTTAAGCCAATTTTCTGAAGCCCATTTCTGGTGTATATACCACCAGCTAAGTCAGGAACTGAAAATCAGTGTGATATTTTCGATCTTATCGAGAAAGAGATAGCTAATCTGCAGGTCAAGGGGTTTGACTTAATTATGTGTGGAGATTTTAATGCACAACCTGGTAATTTTTCGGATTGTTTAGAAAATGTAAATTAAGGAAGGTAGGCTATATCGACAAATATGATGACATATAAAATGAGTTAGTGAATATACCCGAACGTATAGTCTCGGATACGAGAACAAACTCATATGGCGATAAACTATTGTCGCTATGCCAGATAACCGGTTTAAAAATCCTAAATGGTAGGCTCCAGGGAGATATTCCGGGGGAAGTATACGTTTAAAAATCAAAATTGATGTAGCACAGTAGACTATGCACTTACTTACTGTAATATTTTTGAGAAGGTAACAAACTTTAAGCTTGTAGACCATTCGGAATGCTCAGAGCAATCGCCAGTCTTAATTAGTTTTGGTAAAACGCATGCTAGATTTAAACCTCAGAGGAAAATCGCCGAGAAATTGCGTTGGGATACGCACCTAACTGACGCTTTTGTAAGTGAAATAGCTAATAGCATGTCAGAATTTGACAATATTGTTGATCGACTGTCAAATGACCAGCAGTCTGCGAACTCCTGTATTGTGTCATTTAGTAACATATTATACAACATCGCATTTCAATATTTCGGACAGGTAGCTATTCAAAAGGGAGACCACTCTAATAGAGATAAATCGGACTCAAAAGCTAAAACCCCTTGCTTCAATAATGACTGGAGAAAAACAAAACAACAATACAAGAAAACAATTTGCTAAACATGGCGAGGCGTTTAGGTACGATCTTGTACACGCCAAAAGGAAGTATAACAAAATTTAAAAAAAAAAGTAGACATCAGTTCACTTATCCTCAAGGTAAAATATTTGAGGAAAATACTAGGCATTCCCCAAAATTTTGGAAAGGTATTAACAGACTGTTGAAAGGAAATACACTAACACCCGACATAAAGCTCGAGGAGTTTGTAAATCATTTTCGAAATGAAAGCATTTAGAGTGTGTCTAGGAAATGAGATCCAACGGTGGAATGCTCTCAATAAAGATCGGATCTTTCCGGTTGAATATTCATGAAGCAAAATGGCACGCCTTCTTCGGTTTTAATTCGAATTTTGACCAGATTTCTCTTGGCTCGTACAAGATAAGTACGCATTAAATAATTTTCGTTTTTGCGGCATTATTTTAATTTATGAACAAACTTTGATACCACTTAAAATCGTAGCGATCTGAATTTAATGATAAAAGCTAATTTTGGGCGCTAGTGCCTCTTTAAATTGTAAATTACAAACAAATCTTTTAAAATTTATAGATATGTTTTTTATAGAGAAAAAAACACAATACAGGAAGGAATTCTACTGCACTATTAGCTATATTCACAATTTGTAATCTTGAGCGATTGCGGTGCGATTGTGTAGTTAAGGGAGATAACTCGATCGATCCTCATGTCGTTGCGACATTCTCTTTATGAAGCCAGGAACACATTTACATGAACTTTTGACGTAGTGGAGCATTTTTTCGACATCAAAGTCATTGCATAGCATGACGTGACATCCGGCTGGGTCATTTACACCGTCCATACCCCGCCATCGTCAGACATGAAATTAATTCAACCCATCAACACTTTGTTAAGCCGCCAAGTCAAGACACACATTCTCCGCATTAGTATATAAACTTCCGTCCCCTCTCTCTGGCGTAAATCAGACTCTTCGGAGTAAGGGAAAACGCCAATAATTTTATTATCATCATCTCCAGGCAACGGAATCCACTCCTACAACCACAGCCATTACATACAACCGGTGACGTCACGTAGAGGGCGCTGTTCTCCCCACACCATAGTACTCAAATACGTAGGCTACAGCCCTTACTTATCATGTACCGGTACTAAGGAGCCACCAGTCGTTCCATACCTGGGTTCCCCACACGAGCCACTTAAGTACTGAATGGCGTACACTCCTTCTTTATCGGTAGTCCGGAGTCAATCTGCACTACTTGATAACGAATGGCCCTTCCTTATTATGAAGCGCGGATTACGACCTGAGCTGCTCAGTCTATACTACTGACCAGTGCGTATATGACCACAGCTCTATTGTTACTATACAATATACATACATATCTCAACTTCCCTGTTATGCTAATTGTATGCTAATGTTTGTATTCCCTATGTACTATATAATGCCTCTGTAAATAGTTTTTTCTTGCTTTTGCCATCTACCTCTGAAGATGAACGTAGTCACGTTCGAAAGCTAAGGAATTAAAAATGTATAAAATAGCAGTCGCTATCTTGTTTATTTTAAATTTAGTGAAACCACTCCACACAAGTATATTCAGAAGACTTTATACTTCTGGTAATCTTGTAAAACTGCTATAGTATATTGTAAAACAATTTCTTTGTCATCAAAGCTTGTATAACTTGGTCGATAGAGGAGACCACCTTGTAGTCTCTTGGCTGTGTGTAATCCTCTGGAAAAAAATAAAGCATTACAATATTTTCCCTATGTGATACGTAATACTCAATTTTCAATTTTATTCTAAACTTTTGTACAGTCTGTTATTTCGATACCTATTTCATAAATAAAAAACAATCAATTTTAATTATATCAATGATTTCTCTCAGTACTTGACGGTTTGCATTTAGTCAATAGTCTAGTCGACCAGGAATAGCCTGATGAAAGCTGTTGCCTGTACGTGAACATAGTTTTTTAAGAGTTGATGCATGTTTCCCCATGTATTCTTTTGTATGCATTAAAAACATCATTTCAGGAAAGCATCTATGCATAGCCCCCAGGTGGACTATGTATAGTGTCTTTCTATTTGAGACATAAACAGTTATCTCCTGGGATCGCAAGCGCCGACTATATAACAACGTAGCTAGTGCAAACAATGTAGTACGCTAATGAAAATTTAAATTATCCAAATTGGCCATATACCTTTCAGACAGATATTACTGTTTATAAACCCCATCATGATAACATGATAATCCCTTATAGAATATCACTTCACGTTTGTTATTTCGTTATTTTCATTTAACTTAATTTTATTTTTGATTATTTTATTTCGGTTCTTCTTTTACTCATACATAAAGCATACCTTTGTATGCTACATGTTTTATAAGAAAACAAAGGGAAATAACTCTGCATCAAATAAAATCTACCTCCCTTGAAACTCGCTACAACCGAATGACGTATCTAGCTCGAAGGCGTCTGGGATCTTTTCACAAAGGCTTCTGCGTTCTTTAAAATCACAGGAATATGTCCATTTCTAAAGTTGTCTTCAACGCATCAACAGTACTGAAAGGAAGTGATTGATGCCTGGCATATTTTATGAGATTTGTGCTTTGAAAACTTTCATATATTGATGTGTCTTCCACAGTCTAACTGACACCTGTCTGAACGGCTTAAGTAATATTGTCAAGTGTGCATTTTCAACGAGCTACTTGCCTCGCCTAGGACATTAACATATCAAGTGTTTGGATCGTGAGCCCAAACATACATATTTAATTTGAATTATGCCACACTCCGTGACACGTGTAAACAACTTAAAATGAAAAATATATGTTCAGTCATCTTAATTAAGAAATGTTAATTAAGATACTATTTAAAGATATCCAGAACACGAAGCAAACCTAATCATATCAACATTTCTTTCCAGCAAATATTCATGTGACGAACGATTTTAAGGGAGTGCTGCAAAAGTAAAACAAATGATTTATTATGGAGACATTTTTCTATAGACAAATTTTAAGTAAGACTGGTCAAGGTGGTGGCCACAGTAACGTTTAAACCCCAGAGATTTTTCCGGTTATGACGTTACGGTAACATTCTGCGAAATAACGTTATCGGTTTACGGCAAGGGAGGGCCATTAGGTATAGGGAATATGGCAAATTATACATACGGATCACGGTTAATTAGACTGCAGTCTTTCGTTTTGTGCAATGGTTGTTAAAGGAAAACTAGCAAAAGGTAGCCCTAACACAAATGAAAATATATACTATACAGCTCTGTTTCTCGGTATTGCAAATTCTTCTCACAGGCATTCTTAAAAAACTTTAGGAATGATAAAAAAAACATATTGACGTTGAAATTAAATCTTTTTCCAACCATTTCCTAAATGAACATTTGTGTAACGTTACATGCAATTCGTCAAAAGAAGGCCTATACTTTTTATTGCTGCCTTTGATCTGATCCTTGACGTTCACCCCGTGGCATTTATATTAGTATACTTGTTCAACTAAGTTTCATTAATATCGAATGAATACAAACTGTTTCAACAATAACATTATATGATGCTTTTAAGAACCCATTTGTTTATTCCATTCAACATGTTTTGTGTTTGATTTTTTGATTTTATTTTATTTTTAAATATTTAAAAAAAAACGAAAACAGGCTCATCGATATCCCGAGCATATAATTATTTGTCAGTCATTCTCAATTAAACATTCAACCTGCTTTAATGCCAGATTTTCGTGACTGCAAGTTCATATAGTTTGTAGGCCTACCTTTAGTCAGTTAGGCGACAAGTCGGCATGGTATACTCAGAAAATAGCACTAACGATCTTGAACAACACGACCGCCTTATTCTAGGAAATTTTCATCATAATTTCTCAATTCATAACATAGGCCTATATGGGTCATCTGTATTCAAAGTTTCAAACGGTATAAGCTCTCCACACATTTTAATTTACATACTGCAAAAACCCAAATTCATTGTAAAACTAAGACTGTATATTCCCCACGTTAGCACGACGCCGCAATGGACGCTCTGTCACGGTCGCATACACATCTTTACTTTTACGGTAACAACCCTTCTGTGTGTTTGTATAGGTCTACCGTATTGTGCATATTAAATGATTTTATAATAAACACGGGAATATAAGAATTTAAAGGTGAAGAGGCCAATACAAGCTTCCAGCGATGAACTTTGCCAGGTTTTTAAGGTACCGGTAAATACAAGCTTCCAGCGATGAAATTTGCCAGGTTTTTAAGGTACCGGTATGCCGGTAAATATAAGCTTCCAGCTATGAAATTTGCCAGGTTTTTAAGGTACCGGTATGCCGGTAAAAATAAGCTTCCAGCGATGAAATTTGCCATGTTTTTAAGTTACTGGTATGCCGGTAAAAATAAACTTCCAGTGATGAAATTTGTCACGTTTTTAAGGTACCGGTATGCCGGTAAAAATAGGTTTCCAGCGATGAAATCTGCCAGGTTTTAAAGGCACCGGTATGGCGGTAAATATAAACTTCCAGGGATGAAATTTGCCAGGCTTTTAAGGTATCGGTGTGCCGGTAAAAATAAGCTTCCAGGGATGAAATTTGTCAGAATTTTAGGGTACCGGTATGCCGGTAATAAAAAGCTTCCAGTGATGAAATTTGCCAGGTTTTAAAGATACCGGTATGCCGGTAAAAAATAAGCTAACAGCGATGAAATTTGCCAAGTTTTTAGGGTACCGGGATGCCAGTAAATACAAACTTCCAGGGATTAAGTTTGCCAGGCTTTTAAGGTATCGGTGTGCCGGTAAAAATAAGCTTCCAGCGATGAAATTTGCCAGGTTTTTAAGATTCCGGTATGCCGGTAAAAATAAGCTTACAGGGTTGAAATTTGCCAGGTTTTGAAGGTAATGGTATGCCGGTAAATTTAAGCTTCCAGCGAACAAAATTGACATGTTCAATTTTTTTATACCATATATCATCTGCTTTCGATGTTCTTCAGCCTCGATGAGAAGGCCAACTATTTTGAACTTAGCATAGACGATTGAAGCCATTGCCAGTCAGAAGCAATCATTCGTATTCGGAGAAAATAAGATCTTTCGTCGAACGTAAAAGGCAATCAACAAGCTCATATTTATTGCTCTCTATATATATGTATACATATACATACATACATATATACATATATATACATCTATAAAACGAACTAAGAAATTGCCTTCAACATTTGTCTTAAATGACAATGTAACTTCAGATTCTCACAGAATAGCCAAATCATTCAATGATCATTTTAGTTCAGTAGCTAACAACCTTCTTTCAAAAATACCATCTACAGATGCCCACTTCTCAGATTATTTATTTGATAAATGTCAAAATTTATTTGTTCTAGACCCAACCACTCCTGCTGAAATTGATAATTTGATTAAAGAAGCAAAACATGCTGCAGCTGGGGTGGATGGTGTTAAAATGTCTATGTTAAAACTTATATCCCCCTACATATCTGTTCCATTAAGCCACCTCATAAATTTGTCATTTAAATCGGGAATTGTACCAAATGCTTTGAAACGTGCGAAAGTGACCCCAATTCATAAATCTGGAAGTGAATCAAGTATAGAAAATTATAGACCAATTTCAATTCTCCCCGCATTTAGTAAAATACTAGAAAAAGCCGCCTCAAATCGCATGTTTTTATTTTTAGATAATAATAACATTTTAAGCCCTTTACAATTTGGTTTTCGTCCATACCACTCTACATCATTGGCTGTTATCTCCTTATTTGAAAAATTAATTAAAGCTAAAGAAGACAAAAAATTTAGTATTGCTTGTTTTCTCGACCTGTCTAAAGCCTTTGATACCGTTGACCATAATATTTTATGTACAAAACTAGATCACTACGGTTTTAGAGGTGTTACTAAGGCATGGTTTCAAAGTTATTTGTCTGCTCGATGCCAATGTGTCCAATACAATGAAGTTACGTCAGCCTTTAATGACATCACATGTGGCGTCCCACAAGGCTCGATTTTAGGCCCCACCTTTTTTTATTATATACAAACGACGTTTCCTTTGCCTCTTCTCTTTTGGACATAATATTTTTTGCGGACGACACTCGTGCTGTTTTATCGGATGACGACCCTTCACTCGTATTACAAAATGACACCCTGGAACTGAACAATCTCTTTACCTGGTTCAGTTGTAATAAATTATCCCTTAA
>JAVFBX010226831.1:0-20778 GCA_034783855.1 Mopalia kennerleyi | reverse complement strand
TGTTAATGATCACGCCATAAGCACATAGCTTACTGTGATTTTGTCATTATTTAATAAAGCTTATATAAAAAAAAAACAGCAGTGGCATCACCAGGTTCTAAAGGTTGTGATTAAGTTCCAGTGACACTGGCTTGGGAAATGTATAATAAGCACATGTCAACTGAGTAGAATCTCCGACTTCCCATTACTGAAAGCCCAATCACATAGTACATGTAAATTAATCCGACAACTGTTTATTTAGTTTAATTAACCAAGTTAAGTGCATCTTGGCCACCGTTTTATATAAAGTACTGTTATGGCTTAATTGTGAATTATTCATAGTCCCATAAGAGACAGGAGTAGATTGAGAAAGATACGATACGTGTTTAACATCAAAATAGAATCATACCAAATTGTAAAAAAAAAATTTCCTCAAAATCCTGAACAGGACTCAGGTGCTTTATTCACCCCATCATTTCTATTCTTGGTGACTCGCCAGTGATATTGCTAACAAATTATGAGTACCGTCAATCGCTCAGACCTTAATTCGTCCAACGATCCCGAACAGTCAAGCCATATGTTCTTTTGGCGCTGTGTGAGTTGCTAAGCTCGTTCGAACCGTCTTCTCATTTCGAGAGAAAGTTCAAATTATATATAAAACACAGAACACTGATTATGTCTGAATTTTGTTACTGAACTGTTTCTTTATTGGAGTTATTTCTTAAATTTTAACATTACATTATTGTTTCGTCATTTTTTCCCTCCCAATTATAAAAAAACCAGTGCTTCATCTGAGACAGCCGGGAAAGATAGTTGACTGGTCAGAGATAGCTAAAGTTTAACCACCGAAATCTGCCATCAATCCTACCGCTTGGCATGGTCAGTCGAAAGTCATTGACCGGAAATGAGATTCAGGTTAAAACCAATAGCATTGGGGATTTCCACTTGACCCTCACGCGCATTAACTCCGAACTCGACCCGTTACCTTAGTCTATCATAACCCACTCTCATGAAATGGTCTCTGACTACGCACTCATTCGATAAGCACAACCTGATCTAATTAATTGAAGCATCAAGGGTCTAATTATCCAGTAATATTGCTCGTGATGTGTTCCGGTTGCTGGAGACTGGTAATAAGCCATGATAGAACATGTGTTTGTTGTGAAGGGACTTCCATTATAATAGCTTAAGATATATCCACATTCATTGGGATCAACGTGTAGGTCACGTTGTACTAGTTCATTATGGATCAACTTTCCAGGCAGGGCCACATACTTTGACAGTAATTAATAACTGGAATACCACGGTTTAATTCCTAAGTGTTACGGGTATAAATCTCTTAGGCTCCCTACAATAGAAACCATGTGTTCGGTGTACCCCAGTGGAACAACAATCAAGCATTTAAACAACCAAATATCGAAAAGAAATACAGACGGGTGTGTGTGGGGGGGGGGGGGGGGGGGATATAGCTATTTCTTAACAAATTTGTAGCCGCCCAGATTAGGTTATTTGGTCTGGATGAATTCGACCAGAACACGACGAAAGGTTGAAGCTAATCCCATTATCTTGGAAACGGTGCTAGGTGACTTTGCGATTCATTTAATGCAGAAGTTGAAAATCCATAAGTTCTTGCTTGTTATGTTACCACGAATGGAGTTCGGCCCGAAACTGTGTACCGATTTTTCCAAAGGCGGAGGGTACCAAGCCAGAAATATGTGATATTGCCTGAAAGAGTTGACTACTTCATCTCAGGCGAAAAAAATCCATAATCTATCAGTGTTGAGTCTGTAACTCCCCCGCGTCATCTGTAAACATCACGCTAAAAACAAAGTTTACACACGAATTCAGTTTGTGCTTGTCTTTATTAGACCAATGCCATGGTGTTTGGGCCAGTGAGAGAAACTAAAGGGGAATTCATCACAAAATAACGAAACTACTGTCAACGGAAATTTATTATCTGACGACACTTTAGAACAAACAAATTGTGTAATATTCAGAGACAGAGACAAATTACAGAATTAACAATTTGAGTGATCTTATTTGTCCTATATATGTGCAGTCGGTAGGAACATTAAAGGGGGAAAACTGTTCAGCAACTTTCTACCGTCCACAACGACACAGGCATGGTATACCTTATCTCGACATCCAGATTGTATCATTTAAGGGAAAATATACATACAAGTTAAACATAATCACACTTTCAAATTATTTTTCTTCTTCTGTATGCTGAGAAATTTTTATTCACTTGAAACAGATAACCATAGGGAACATAAACACCTTGCTCTGTTAAACAACAGTCTGTCCTGTAATGGGTTTGATAATAACCAAATAAAGGTCACAATATTGGCATTTACCGAAATGGACGTCACGTCTTTTTATGAGACGCCTTAATACTTTACTCTGTGGAGTATAAGTAGGCGGAAGTAATAGATTTATCTCCTTGCCCATAAAGGACATGTAACGGCCGGGATCATTGAGTGGAATACTAAAACTTAATTAAGAAGATTTTGCCCACTGGTTCATTTCCCGACAGCAATGTGGTAGCTTTCCTACTTTACATAGTTGCTGACTGCAATATAGTCTTTCTGATTGTAACAGAAAACATATATTTCATCTAAACCTTTAAATTATTTCAGGGCCTACTGTTTCTACAGTGGTCTCTTTGTTATACTATTCCTATCAGTTGATTGTACAGTTTACAACAGATGTGACTTATATTCACACACAGAAGGTTGTGGTGATTCATACAGACTCAAATGGTACTAGATGCAGAGTTCTATATCTACACTTTTCTGTCATTCAATGCTTGCTTGTTTAGAGATACAGAGTTCGAGTGCTCCTAACTGTCTAATTCCAAGTAGGATTGCCAATTACCGGCTATTACGTGGGTTCAATTAGGACTGCCAAATAATATTTGATATACTGACCATTCTGATACATTTGATACGCCATAGGAAACTTTCAATGACCCATAAGCCTTGTTACAAATACAAAAAATACGGTTCACGTATAGTATGCCAATCCGCTGTTTTCTCTCTTCCATCCTGACTGTAGATTTGACATTTTAGCCAGTAATTTCCACATGCTAGGTATGTGTACGTAAAAAATAAAATAAGCATTTATTCGATGGGGATATTGAACCTGTATTAAAGTTGTAAATCTGTTAATTGAATATTTGAGCGCTACAACGAAATCCGCAGTAAGCACAGTTTTCTACGTTTACACGCTGGGGCTAGTATAGGGTATGTGAGCCCCGTCATGTGACCTACAATATGTCACGTGATTCACGTCACTTCCGGGTACCTCCTACATTCTTTTTAGTTCTAACATGAACGAAAAGTTAAAAAAAATATCCCTTCCGCTCCTTAAGGTGGGCTCAAAAGCAACACAAAAAAGCCTCTTGAAAATCAGTATTCAACACATAACGACGGAGTTTGAACGAGGTCTCCGGAAGTTAAATAAAAGAGAACCAGACTTACATGTCTTATTCTCGTAATTTACCGGAAAGAGCTGGTCGCAACGCCCCCTGCCGCGGATCAAAAATTCATGTTTAACCAGCATGGGTATTGTAACAAGACAGTTGCCGTAAAGTGGTCTCCACGCCAACCATTCCTGTATCCCCACAGGAACTAACCCAACTTGCACAGTGTGTTTGTACTTAAAGTACAGGTATATATAGTAAGCGAAGTGCTATATTGGTAATAATTCCACAAATAAACAACCGGTGATTGGTAAGCGGATGCATATATAGTATTAATATGTATTTTAAATACAGACAAAATTTGTCACAGTAAAGTATAGTATCAACTCCAAACGAAAACAATAAATTCATTTTGACACAACAAGTCGGTTTATTGATCCAGCTATCATCAGAAAGATAATGAGTTCGATTTGACACAACGTTGATCAAACTATCATCAGAAAGATAATGAGTTCGATTTGACACAACGTTGATCAAACTATCATCAGAAAGGTAATGAGTTCGATTTGACACAACGTTGATCAAACTATCATCAAGTCAAAATTAATGTATTATCTTTCTGATGATTGGTTGATCAATAAACCGAAATGTTAACTCAAAATAAATTAATTATGTTTCTAATGGTAGTTTGATTGATAAACCGAAACGTTGAGTCAAAATTAATTAATTGTCTTTCTTCGGAGTTGTTACTATACTTCACTATGCTGAACTCCTCAGTGTTAGTCATAATAATAGGGAAAAGAGTGGTTAGAAATGTATATATCGGGAACACGTCAATGCTAGCTTGATGTTCACACGTGAGCGTCAGAGAGTTCCACCATCCTAATATGTTCTGTTCAACAAGTCATAACGATTTGAGAAGGACAAATTCAGTCGAAAGAAATACGCCTAGCTTCTTATTCTTTTGGGCTATAAAGTGGATATACAGAATTAGTGTTCAAGCGGTGCTCAATGGGGTATATTACACTCGGAAGACAGCGGTATATTCTTCCTGTAATTCAATTCAACTACATGCTTATTTCCAGCAAATATAATAAAATACATAGGTGTATTGGCGCAACTGCAAAACTGGTGGGAATAAACAGTCCGGGGGCGTGTGCCTATCCTTTTACGTATTGACTTGTGTTGACATTTGATTTAAATAATCAATAACTAGTAATTCATGCCCTTAAGAAACAATTTTCAGCGTTCAAATATACAAATTCCACGCTGATGGGGAAAACTTAGAGTCACTAATTCCCTCTACAAATGAAGAACTTAACAAAATATCTAACTGGCTATTAGCAAATAAACTATCATTACACATAAAGATCAAAATAATGCTCATCAGGCCTATTAGGACTGATATTGGCAACCCCATCACGCCACTCGTTATCTGCGAGTTTTATTAATCACATCAAACATCTTCTTAATATGAAAACGCTTTTTATGTTATATTACTCTTTGATCGTTCCATACTTATCATATTGTAATATAGTGTGGGGAAATATATACAAGCTTCACCTGATGCCCCTTGTCACCATTCAAAAACGAGCAATTCGTGTGATAACCCAATCAGGAAGGCTAGATCACACTAAGCCCCTATTGATAAAATATAAAGTATTGCCATTAGAACAACTTAATGACTTACAAGCCTTGGTGTTTGTGCATAAATGTGTGCAACATCGTTATATGGTCCCATCAATATTGAGAAGTCTATTGTCAAGAATTGATAGAGTTAATGTGTATCAAACAAGACAGTCTTGCTTCAATTTGTACACTCCTATTTATAGAAGTGACATATGTCGTTTGTTTATTGGAGTAAAAGCACCAAAGGTCTGGAACAAATTGGCTGTATCAGATAAATGTACCCAGTCAATTTCTTTATTTAAATCTGATATTTAAACAGACTTGCTGTGTGATCTCCGGGCCTAATGATTTCGAGTCTATATTTATTTATTTGTTGGGGTTTTTTTTAAGGTAAAAATATTTAAATGTTAAGTGATCTATAAATCAATTACCTTATGATACTTAAATCCATTTGCACCTCTTCCGATATTGTTGCCTTTTCCTATGGGATAAAACAACCCCCTCGGGGTTTGAATCCCGCCAATGTACTAGTGACAAAATGTTTCTCCATGTTATGGCGCTGCAAACTTTGGCCAATGTCAATGTGATCATTTTGTTTTAGTTGCCTCTGTAATGGTTACAAACTGATTCTAAATGTCTTTGAGTGATATTGGCTCTCTCCTTCATGACTTAAATCGTCCATCTTATTAACGGCACATATTTGTTACACTGATAAAGGATTTATATAATATTTTATGTTTTGTTTGTACGATTATGATTATGCTGTACATTGGTCAAATAAATGAAATGAAATTCTGGGGAATGATTATTCAGTACAATCTTTGACATTTGTGGAGATAAATATAACATCATGTCATTTAATATAATTTAAACCGCAACTCGAAAGTTTGAACATTTTTCAAATTTATAGAGGATATTACTCAGTGAATTTTGAATACCATAAATATTGCTTGAGTGAGCGGTGAAAGAGATAACTCACGAGACGCGACGCGTCGAATGGGTGATCTTTTCAACCATTCACGAGAGCAATATTATTGTATTCAAACTGCACTGTGTAGTGTGTAATAATCTTTTTATTATTTATATCTTCAATAAATTCATGAATCAAAGCTGTTTTATAAAATTTTCTATGACAATTTCAAACACATCGCGGTCGTAACAGAATGACACTGTTCTAAAGGTGACGTGGAATAGAAGTACGTTATTCGAAACGTCACGACAAATGACGTAGGCTTTGTGTTGCGTGGTGAAATGATGCGCGTTTGTATTTGTAATTGAAATCGGAAAGGGAATTCTCTCACTGTGCAATAAAGTACACAAACATGACTTAGATCTACGTAAATTTCAGTATTCTACGACAAGCCGTTTTCTACCAGTTGACGCTTAGTAACGTCACTGTGTTAACTTTGACCGGAAATGACGTCACATCTTTTGAACGTAGGCAAAAAGCAGTAACGGTTTATTACTCATGAAGTATATCCGCGTTTAACGGATAGAGATGGAGAGTTAATCTTCATCCAGTAGACCCAACATTGTTACTCTCCAAATAAACAGCTGTTAGCAAAAGTATAATGTATCATGTCCGCATAATTTGCGCTTACCTATCATCCGATCACCGGTTTTCGAACAGCTTGTGTTTTCGCATTTTCTCGCGTTGTTTTGGGAGATGTGACGTCAAATCAGCGGCAGATTTGATTGACAGGTCGCTTTACAGCTGTCAGACGCAATATACTTCGTGTTAAACTCCCAAGCGTATGTATTTCGTGTCAAACATTCATAAAATATCCAATAATAGGATATAACTAACTACTGAAAATAACAGTATTAAAAACGTATTTTAAAAGCTAAATACAAGCATCCATATTTTGTTTACATTGGCAACTAGATCACATGACTAAAAAGGGGGAATAACTGCAGTATAAAAAAACTATGTAAGCCTTGAATAATTTTGTGTCTTTTAGAAAGTGAAGATTAACAGTATTTTTGTTTTTTTGGGATAACACTTTCTTAGTTTGAACAGATTCTAGTTCAGAAAATTTTGCAGGTTGAGGCCCGTCCGGGAATCGAACCCACGACCATCAGAATTAGGCACCGAATCGCCAGCAGTAAATGCCGGCCACCTAGATCACTCGGCCACCAGGCCTTCTACAACTTATTAAGCAAAAATTAAAAAAAGTTTATTTCACTAAAACTTACAAACATTGTTTTATACTCATAACAGATGGTCCCTAGACCTGAAAAGCTAAGGCCATCTTATCGATATTACTCCAATGATGCTTTGCCAAAACCAGTGACATCAGTGACAAAAGAAGGAATGGGAATACGCAAAGCCGCCAGAAATTTTGCGTTCCCGTTACAACACTACATGACCGATGTAGTGGTAAAATAGATGTGTGCTGCTTAAAGTCTAGTCCAGAACCGTTGTTGTCACTGGAAGAAGAACAGAAGCTTGTTACCATGTTGAGAAAGTGGCATTGTATGGCTATGGGTATACAAGGCAAGATGTAGTCAACGTCGCCTTTAATAGGCAAACGATTAAGAGAAGAGGGACAATTGTCTATGACATGGTTTTATGCCTTAGTGTACACTTTTCGTGTACAGAAGGCAAGATCGTTAGAGATACAGCGGGCTAAGGCCACATCGGAGGAAACAGTTTCTAACTACTATAATGCTTTGGAAGAGGTATTAGACAAGTATGATTTGATGAATTTACAATGCCGACGAAAAGGGGCTCATGCAAAACCATTCCCCTCCTAAGGTTGTTGGGCCCAGTGGCGATACCCCAATTATGGCAGTGAGTTTATCTAAGTCAAACACAACTACAGTTATCGGGTGTGGTAATGCTAAAGGGCATGCGATTCCACCATTTTTTGTTTTTAACGGAAAGCGCATGCGTGACAAGTTAATGGAAGGGTCGGTTCTCAGCTTGAAGCAAACGAGTCGATTTATCTTGAGAATGTTTTAAAAACGGCCAGAACGCGATTCGGAAACCCAGACCGCGGTTCGCTATTCATCGCCACATAACGTTAAAATTTATTGAATTTGCCTCGAAAGTAGGCATGTTTGAAGCAAACAAGTTAATAAATCTATTAGAACCTGATCCACTTATCATGTGTGTGAAATTTGACGAAAAGATGTGTTAAAAACGGCCAGAACGCGATTTGGGAAACCCAGATAGCGGGTCGCTATTCATCGCCACATAAAATTGAAATTTATTGATTTTGCATAGAACTTAGGGATGTTTGAAACAAACGAGTTGATTAATCTATTAGAACATGACCCACATTTTATTTGTGAGAAATGATACGAAACATGTGTTAAAACGGCCAGAACGCTCTTCGAGAAAGCCAGAACGCGGTTCGCTATTCATCTATAACAATTCACTAAATTTATTAAGTTTGCATTGAAATTAGAAATGTTTAAAGCAAACCAATGTATTAATTAATTCGAAGTTTTCCACTTGTTATATGTGTGACATTTGACGAAAAATGTTGTCAACAGTCAGAACCATATTCGGGAAAGCCAGGCCGCGGTTCGCCATTCATCGCTAACATTGTAGTTTTTTGTGTTGAAAGTAAGAATGATTGAAACAAATCAGTGTAATAATCTATTATAAAAGACCTATTTATCCTGTGTGTGAAATTTGACGGTATAAAACGCATTATTAACTGAGGTATTGGTGTTTACCTGAACAGCGGTACAAATAATGACTTGTCCCCTCGAATCGTAACCGCGAACTGCGAACCGCGGTCTAACTTTATTGACGTACCAATTTTACTTTTATATGACGGTCACAAATCGCACGTTTCAGTCTCGATATGTGAGTAGGCAAGAGAAAAACACATTATTCTCTTTGTTTTACCAGCACATACATCACATATTCTCCAGCCGATGGATGTTGGCTGCTTTGGACCCTTTGAACGGATTTATAATAACATAAAACATAAATATATACGCCAAAATGTCACACAAGGCATGAACAAAAACTCAACTTATAGAATTGGTTGCCAGGCATATTTAACGACTCCTATACCTACAAATCTGCAATCCTGGTTCAGGAAGTGTGGAATATATCCGTTTAATAAAAACAACATTGACAAATCCTTCTGCATACCATCCACTTTATTCAAAGAAAATCTGCCTCCATCAACTCAGCCATCAACATCTGAGAATGTATCTTCCCATTTAGCTTCTAACATCCAAGCATCACCTACAACTTTGATAGAACTGAATAATAATACAGATGTATGAACTTTTTTTAAGTGTAAATAGTACGATGTTTGCAGAACCAAAAGCAACAAAGAAAAGAAAGGTTATGAGCTCTATTGTCGGCGGAAAAGCGATAACCAACGATGATGTTTTAATGAAAATGAAGATACACATTGAGTCTTACCCTCAAACGAAGAAAAAACATCATATGTGCCTTCATTTAAACCATCAACCTCAAAATCTGTGACGCACTATGTTAAAACCCAATCAAACAAACAAAATAAACAATCAAATATGTGTATCTGCCCCCTCCTAGTGAACACGAGCCTTCCACATCGGCAATACAAGTTATTTCAGATTCAGAATCAGAATCAGGCTTAGAGGACGATGAGGTCTGTTGTAAATGCAAAAAGTTCCAGCATGATGCTGTGAAGGACTGTTTCTCTGATGTTTGTTTCGTGGACACAATGTAGGCTACATATCCAAAATGTGAACATTCGGTTCATCTTAAATTCTGTACACCTGTGACATGTGCGACGTCAAGCAGAGTTTTGGTGCCCTTGTCATACTGATGTGGTGTAATTATGTGGATCTGTTGTTTGTATATAGTTCAATTTCTTGTATTTTCATTATAAAAGATGAAAAAAACATCTACAAAAAATCCAAATGAGAGGTTGTTTGGTACGACAAACTGTAAATATCATTATTCACAATATGCTTGTTGATAACGGGCTGCCATACATTCTTGGGAAATCCCCTTTTTGACCAACCAATGAACTATTCGAAAACCCATTACGTCACACCCCTGATGTATGTCGACCAACACTGTGAAAGATGACGGCGTTCTCTACAAAGACGATGGGGGACAATTTTCGAAATCAAGGTGAGTGATTTCCTGTCCTGCCGGTCCATTTCCTTATCTGTTCGAAAACCGGATATCGGAGGATATATATTAAAAAAAACTGCCGGTATGTATTTTCATCAATTTGTCCCCCAATCCTCCATGTACATTAACACACCCTTCATATATTTATTAGTTTATTTGAACAAGATGGACAAATCCTAGATTCACGGTGTGTTCCTTGATATTTCTGTAGGGGGATGTGAATAAGCGATTCGTCTTGCATTTTTTTTATTGCTGCATGGAGAAATAACTTCCAATTGTTCAGCAACGCATCAAGAATGTAACGTATTAGTATCAGGGTTTAAGAAAGGGTTTTCTTTTCACATAGATTATGTTTTAAAGACAGGGCAAGTGTTTAATGGTAAATATTGACACATTAAAAGGCTAAACTCAGACAAATAAATGTATTTAGGTCTAACTTCTATGGAATGCCATTTTATTTAACATCTGAACCCGTCTTCCAGAATACTTATTTGCGACAAAAAAAAAAGCTTTTTTAAAGCACTTGACTAGTCTTTTAAACCTACCTTTTTTTTTGCCATTTTTATAGTTTTCTTATCACACTAAGGGCCTGCGTCACAAAATCTATATAGAGTCGGTCCACCGTTGACAGTTCACATATGTGCTAACTCACTCAGCGACAGTGTGCAACCATTCGTACATCACAAAGCCATTCTAGGCAGAGATTTAAATGCCAAAGATGCATTTCCACAGAGCAATCACGTATGGCTTTCTGCAAGCTTTTCAACTCGGTTTAAATTCACAATGCTGTTATTAGTTATTGACGTTTTTCGAAGGGTGTACGGACTTTTAGGACCGTTCTGCAAACTTGTACGTCCTGAGCCGCAGGCGAAGGGGCGTACGGGCTTGCTGGACGGTCATAAGTCAGTACACCCTGAGAGAAAAGTCTATAACGAATTTATTATCCGCCAAGCCACAGTATGTGCGATTTTGTTCACTTAGAAATCCTTAAGAAAATAGGTTCTGCGGCCATACGATCTTTCTGTTTCGGTTCCGAGTTACCTTCCCTCACGACTAGCTTTGCCATGACAACACAGCTTTCAGTCACAACGACAAGGCCATTGACGCTGCAAAAAAGTAGCAGATTTGTTTTGAACTTACTCTGTGTCAAGGCGTAGGCAGCCATGTTTGTTTTTATATTAACCGTGAACTCTTGTGACATTCGAAATCTAACGGGGTGTACGTATTTTTACTCCCCTGCAAATTAACCAATCAGAGAACAACGAATTTGGTTGACGTATAATAAAGTGTTTTATGTTTTGGGAGCCTGGCCACTCCCAAATGGTAACTACCAATATTCGTAGGTAGGCATATATTTGTAACCCTCGGGTGATTTTATAAACTGAAGAAACGATAAGTCGATTTAGGTATGTGTAATGGTAACTTTTCAAGGGATATAGGGTTAATGCAGCCAGGGTAATCGCTTTAAGCTAGTGCAACTTACATAAATGTAATTGTATCTCAACACATTGATGGTGAAAGTTGTTTTAGACAGCTATAGCTTTATCGTTATTTAAGCAAATGCTAAAACTTAAAATTCCTTTGTTTGTTGCTTTTGTTAAATTTCTAATGGTTTAAAAATAACATAAAGTTAAAAATATTCCCCGATTAAATATTGAAGAAAAAACACACCACTGTCAAGCAAATCGATCAGAGCCACAAATATCACATCCTTCAGCCACTTCCGTGATTTTATAACATTGAGAAATGTCAAATACAGCATTTGATGATTGATAAGGAATATATACAGCCTCCTTTATCGTAAATGGAACGAGAATATCTCATATTTTTTATTCATGGGACGAGAATATCCTTGGAATAGCCTTATAGGACTTCACTTGCCGGCTATATATAATTTATATTCTCTCCTGAATTAAAATCTATGCATTGAAATAACAATGTAAATATGTAATACATTCTCTTAACAAATCGTATTGCCAAACTTTTGCTTCTAGCGTTAAATGTCTTTGCAATACTTGGCCAATGAGGTAATTGAAGGAAAGGTGGGCTGGATTAACTTTGAATTATTTATGAATAAAAAACAACATCAAAGCTGCTGGAGCTAAGTGCCTCTCCTATATACCGTGCATGTTCTCTTGTCTTAGAATGGCGAGAAAATGTGTCAACGTGGATTGGAAATAACATATGGAAATTTAAAATGTCCCTCTTGTTATTGGCCCACATGTTGCAGATAGTACGACTATATAAATAACAATACAAATATCAACTATATGAATTTTTAACGGCAAACTTATTGCAAATTTCAAAGCTAATGTAACAAAACAGCAACACTTACACCAAACAGATTGCGACTCGACAGTCAGCAACTAATCGAATGAAATCTAACTTGTTTGATATCATCCAACTGATGACTAACATTAGCAGCCACAATATTTAAAGTGAAAATTTGCTCTCTATAAACGCACGAAGCAAGGTAACCCCTTCTTCTATAATGCTGGATTTAAATACAAAATAAACCTGAAATTTATCTGCAATTTTCAATCAAAGCTATTGTGCAAAAATATATCGTGCTAAAGGTTAGTCACATAGAAAACCGTCAGCTGATTTTGTAACAAGCGCTTTGAAAAAAATTCCTACGTGCGGTAAAGCATTCAATGACGGGAAATCTCTTCAAATTAGTCGCCAACACGGGCTTTAGGAAAAAGCCTGTATGCCAATTCTTGTCAGCATCTCTATTTTCCCAATGTCGTTGACGGTGTCGTTCTATATGATCACTGCATCGAATGAACAGGGTAACATATGTGTTTCTCTAACGTGTTCAGCAAATATAAAGTGAATGCTATAGAACAGTTGATAGCTAAAACCCGAAGCATCTAGAAATGTAGCTTCATTTAAGTGATGGTCTGAAATTCAAGGTAGATATAGGAAACCTTACAAGGGAGTTTTGTTTTGGGATAATGATAACAGATAGAAAGAAAATGGTACTAGGAGAATGAGAGAGAGAGAGAGTGTATCTAGAAAAATTGAAACATGCTCATTTGGAAACAAAGATGGTGTTTGGTGCCACAACAGACCCTAAAGACTTCAGTTAGCCAGCAAAAGTATCCTTTCTGTATCCAGAGGTCATGGCATTAAAACAGTTATTGCCATCAAAATGATGTTTACACTTGACTTGTTTCAGGCGTTTGAGGACTTGAAGAAAGCAACATTCGACTATAAATCAGTATGTGAATCTGAGTCGCTTTACACACAAATATTTGTCTACCGTCTGACATATATATGTACAGCCGGTCCTCATAACGAAAACAGACAAACATAATTCGCTTGAAATACGAAAAAAATAACCCACATAATCTCTCTCGTTATATTCATAGCGTCATCTTCGTGGTACCATTTGCATATTTTACACGGAACAAAACGGTAGAAAGCTCACAAATTAAGACCATTCAGGGTTCGTTCTAGGCTGTTTGAGAGTCCTTAAAAAGGACCCTTTATAAAATCAAATGAGCATTTTTTCTCAAATATCAAATGATTTTTTTCTTTTATCAAACCGTCCCGTCTTAACTCCTTGACAATGCTTTTTTTTAGGTCAATAATTCACTTTTCAAATAGGTTGGAACCATAGCAAAATTTCTGGATCTAACTATAAATGCCCTAAATAGCTTAGAAAAGACTGTAAAATATTTATTGCACACAATTCGGTCATAATGTGTTTGTCATCATTAATATAAATTCAACAACAAAATATGTTTGACTTGGTTTTTAGTTTTTTGAGGGTTCAGTTTCGCGCCTCCACCGATTTAGCAACCCAAGCGTTTCTACCACCAGGTCATGGTTTATTTGGGCTGTGATCCCCGGTAAAATGTCTAGATACGCCCTTGTTCGTGAACTACCGATGTATATGACATTAAACCCCAACCACGCAAATAAACATTCAAAACGTGTTCAAATTAACAATAAACATAAACAAATTATGCCATCATCAACTGCCATACTACCATCCTGTAACAGTGTCGATCAAGTGTTATCTCACTGAGAAATGTCAAACGCTACCCTCGATGATGTACGACTTGTCCGACATTCGGTGATTGATAAGGAATACACTTAGCTTCGTTTATTGGAAAAAGAACGAGAATATCTCTTATATTATATTAACGATTCTGAAATATCCTAAAATAGGAAAATCTTGTATGACTTCGGATCAATGAACAGTTAGGGATAATTAAATCAGCTCTATGACGTTTCTTTCTTATCTGATACAACGGGACAGACATTTTAAGCGCTTACAACTCAGGAGAGGTGAAGTGGCATCGCGTTTATGTTGAAATAAAATGTCCGCGTCTAAAAATATACTTTCCATTTACCATCTTTTGATATCTGTCACTATATAAGGGTTTGTTAATAATACCCGTGTATTCCACAGGTTAAGCGGATATCCAACCTTATCAGACTGCTGATGCCAGAAAAGGAATAACTAAAAATATGGTTCTGCTTCATTTTTTAAACGAAAATCTTGCAGGGACTGAATACCAAATCGGTGGCTTTTACGAGAATTCCTCCCAGTTTTCCACTGTATTTAAGCAAGGAATCGTGTGAAGTGGAAATTCCCTAACAATATTTGTTGAATAACATTGAATACGACGTTAAACACCAATAAAAAAAACTTTCTGGCTCCAACTTTATTGCATTAGTTTAAAGTCCGGCGCAGGTCGACTTGCGACTGAGAGCATCTTGGAAGTTGGCGACTGGAAGCAAATGGAAGCATCTGGCAGAATCTGAGAGCATCTGATCGGACACGGATTGACCGACCTGAGCGCGCTTACCACTGACTGCAACTGGGTTGCGCCCAGTTCCACCCAGTCGCAAGCGAGTTGAACATGTTCTACTTCCCTGCGATCGACTGGGAGCATCCAGTTGTACACAGTTGTACCGACCTGAGCGTACCTGCGAGTGAGTCGGCACAAATATGATCACATGACCTTAAAAAATGGCGACGAAATGGAGTAGAGATGCGGACCAGAAACTGTAGAAATTAACAAACATTTTTTTATTAATCATTTTTGTTTTTTTCTATTTCAAGCCATAGATTTCTAATTTTGAAATATATCAAACTGCCATCAATAAAAAATGTTACCAGTATTCGTTTTAGTGTAGCCATTCTTGTTCTTATTTACATTGTAGGACAGTGATGTGAATAGCTATACTTCGTGTTATCATAAAACTAACTATTATAGAATCAAATCTCCCGCGATCATTTGTTTACCCATCTTCATGGGCGCAGCCATTTTGTTTAAGTCATGTGGCCACCTTTTGAGCATGCGTGAATATTTACAGTTGTACCCAGTCGCAGTCGACCTGAGTGTAATGAATGGGCGATCATGCAGATGCTTCCAGTTGCCCACAATCACAGGATTTAAACAAAAACTTGACATGAGCATTACGTGCAGGTCGACTACGCCCAGTTGTGTCCAGTTTCTTTGGATCGCAGTCAACCTGCGCCAGGCTTAATATATATCTACGTCCCATTCTGAATAACATTTCAGTGGTAAGAGAAGTGTAATAAATTTCCAAGACAAAAAATTCACATATTCATCTTTTGAAAAGTATTACATTAAAAATATAGCTGAATAGATTGCAGCCACACTGATGCAGACAATTAATCTCTTTCTCCTCTGTATGGTTCATATTTCATGATCTCATCCAGGCCTGTGTTGTCATCTTTTCCAACATAACCCCAAAATCGGTCCTACAAAATTTTATGTGATAACCTATCATTTGCATATGCGCTGCTTTGCTGATTTTTAAATACATAAATGTGCTTTTAGAAAAATAAGGCAAAATTGCTTTATAATTCATTAATGATTGGATTGACAAAATTTGTCGAAGTTAAATGAACACTGCAAACAATTTGTAATTGGCTCACTTGTCTCCTTATACGCTCCATAGTTCTAATTAATTTGTTTGTCTGTTTCCAGCTCAGGAGCTGCTATCACAGTGGATGGAAGAGAAGGTTGAACTGGACAGTGAGTTAGAGGTTGGGGATGAGGCATGGCACCGACAAGGTGTAGAGCTGGAGGTGAAGAGAGAATGGGATCATTTACTGGAGGATAACTTGGATTCCTGGCAACACAATAAGCATAAAAGTAAAGCTCTGGGTGAGTTGAGAAGTATTTTGTTTCATCTAATGATTTAATATAGATACAATTTTGTCCATAAAATTTCTTATTCAGCCTAGATCGCTTCTCCTCTTTTGCTCAAAGTTTGTCTATCTGTCCGCTTATTTGCCCATTAATTGTAGTGCTCTAACCATTGTCCTATGCCAAGCTGTATCTCTTGAAAGGTTTAGCATGTACGGCTTTTACTTGTTTCATTTGATAACCTGCATTGTGCACTGTTATACTCTGCTCACCCAGCTTTTGCTCAAAGTTTGTCTGTCTATCAATTTGTCCAGCTCCAACAACCGCCTTATTTCGGGCTGTATCTCTTGAATGGTTAATCATAGATATAAAGGTCAAACCCATTTTATTGTTAGCCTGTACATTCAGCCATTGTCATTATGCACTGTCATACTCTGCTTCCCCAGCTTTTGCTTACTTTGTCTGTCTGACCATTTGTCCTGCTCCTACAAGTTACAACTGCCTTATTTCAGGCTGTATCTATTGAATGGTTTACCTGTTTTATTAGTAGACTATTCATTGTCATTTTGTACTGTCCTAGTCTGCTTCATCTGCCTTTGCTCAAACTTTGTCTGTTTCTTTGTCTTGCTTTAACCCGGCCCTATTCCAAGGTGTATCTATTGAATGGTTTATCATTATCCACTCAAACTTGTTTTATTGACATTGTGCACTTCCATAGTCTTGTTTAGGAGAGTAGCGTTAGCGTTATATGTTGGTTACTATGGTAATGCTCTGGTATATTAGCAGGTTGATATTCTCACTTTAATTTCAGATCCTTATGACAATATATATGAGCTGGATGACCAGGATGCTGTTAATATGGTCTTAAATAACCTAATGGAAAAAGAACTCATCAAGGATTCTGTTGTGAAAAACTTAGGAAAGGGAGATCACTCTGACAAACCAGATCCCAGAATGAAGATGGAAATGAGACATAAACAGGTATCTAATTTGTTCAGTCGCGATTAAAAGCATCCTAGGCAAGTAAATTTAGGTAATTTGCAAATAACTGTTGCCCTGTGGAGCATTGTTTGCGCATAAAAAATATTTAAATAGCTTGACAAATTATTTGTTATTATTTACAGTAACTAAATATGGCTATATATCTTTCTTAAATATTACAATACTGACATAAAGTTAAATACAGGTCAGTTTTGATTATGTGATAGTTAGGAGAATGGTTTTGTGGTTCCTATACCAACGTAACAGTTTATAAAGTATTGCTGCCCAATAAAAAAGACAACTTTAGTGACTCTGTATCAGTGCTTCTCATAGAGAAAGATTCGCTGCCATCACTAGGAGGAAAAATAGGTGTGGGTCTGCCGTTTTGTAGCTCAGTTGGTTAGAGCTCTTGCCTTGCTAGTGAGAGACCTGAGTTTTAGTCAGAGTTGAGGCAAGCATAATTTTCTTTCTTTCTATAATAATCGATTATTTATATTTAATGTGGCCCATCTTTCCAAGTATTTGAAATAATAACAATTCCTCCTTGCCCATGTATGTCACATGTCTGTGACATTATGGCAATTTATGGCTTTTCCAGGTTAAAGAAAATAGAGAGAAAAGGCATACAGAGTTGGAACAGAAGAGGAAAAAAGCTCAATCTAAGAAAGAAGCACAGTTCCAAGCTAAACAAATCGTTCTCCAGGTAAGTTAATTAAGGTTTTAGGTGCTGCAGAGGGCCACCCTGTTCAGTCAATGTGGCTCAGTCATTATTTCCTGCTGATATCAGGAAAACACCATGATAATACAGTCTTTAGCCAGAGGTTACAAACAAGCTAGATCAAAATAAAGCATTTTGAATATATAAGGCAAATATCATTTCCAACATATATTGAGAGAAGTTACTTGACATTTTTCACCCCGTGGGGGAGCGGGTTGGCCAGTCCTGCAGAATACTCCCTCGGCTTCCTCAGTCGATCGTAAGAGGCGAGAAAAGAGGAGCTTTCTGTTGCCCTAGTGTTCTTAGATCTAAAGGGAAACAGGAAGCTGATCTGTTTGTACGTTTTATTTTTGTCTCCGTCGTCATAGAAGTGAAATACCCTTGAGTACGACGTTAAACACCAATCAAACAAACCATTCATATTCCAAGCCCAATCTCCAAAAGTACTCAATGTATCAGGATGAAATTTATTTTAATTAACAGCTGACATTGGGACTGCATTGTCATGATGCTATTCAGCTAACGTTTGTCTGTCCATTCATCATTTCTCTACACACTACCTCCTGTCATATTCCAAGCTCTATCATGTGGTCTGAAATGTTAGATCTACTGTTGATTGGTGATTTACATGTGGTCTGAAATGTTAGATCTACTGTTGATTGGTGATTGAATATCTTCAGGCGTTAGGAAATTTGCTCAGTTCTGCTCTTGTTATAAAACTAATTCTTTTCTTTTTTAATTTGCAGGAAGTAGTGACAATTGAAGATTAGAAGAATGCTTTACACATTTCCATCTTGATTTCAATTGTACACAAATTCCAGGGTTTTTCAATTGTTGTGGTAACCTGGACAGTTCCACAGACCTTGTCATGTGACACGTTTTATAGGGACGGTAACATGTTTTCATTTCAAATATTATTTAAAATAGTATGGTTAATAATCGAGAAGAGTCAATAGTACTATAAAGTTAACAAAGTTGCAAATATGTTTTTATAACAGTAATAACTATTTGATTAAATCAACCCAAATATTTTCGTCACTAAAATATTGCATATCGTTAGGTTCTTTGTTCTGATCCTAATTCTCCATCCACAGGGAAGCTGAACTATTTCTGAATGTGGCCTAAAACACTTACCAATCTTTTCATTTACTCACATTCTTTTCAGTAACTACAGTAAATCCCCTTTAATGTCGTTTATGAATTATTGGTAACTTTAGCTAGTTACTGAGGTATTGTAGCAAACAAATGAACATCTTGATACATTCTTTCTGAAACATCTACCATCTGTCTCCCTGACTCAAATGTTAAAATCCTTTAAATATCTATCAGTGTTTGTTTCATGGGCTCCATTTAAAGTCATTTATTGTACTCCAGTTCACGCTGTCGTTCAGGAAATGTGTTGGACCTGAAAAAAACTGCAGCCTCTCCCCCAAGGTGACTGGGTGCGAGCCGGATAACCCAGAAGTTTTACCAATTCATTCATTTAACTAAAACGAGCATTCATATTTATATTTGGAGTAAAAAACAATTATGTTTCTTATGTTTGTGTTTCCATTGTGTAAACAAAGGGTTAATAAAAAAAACTTTTAAGAAACTTGTGTTTTCGTCTGTTCATGATAGGCCATTCTATTTATGAAGTTGAATTTCTAGAGTTTCTAGAAACCATAAAAACCTGCCTGGCTCACAAAATCTTCCCCTAGCAAAGACAGGTTGACTCCACATGCTCTACCTGAAGATCAGATGCTTTGTGAAACTGGCAGGTGGCTGGAGGGAGCTTTCTGTTCACATTGGTGCAAATATATTTACAGCTTTGTTGATATACATGTATGCCTTGTGATTGTCCTGTTTTGTCTTTGTTTGTTGCCAGTGGTGTACATGGGGGGGTTCTCCACTAACTGTGATGGCACGCTGTCTGAATGAAGTAACAGTATTGACTATGGCGTTAAACCCTGATCAAAGCAATTCGCAAAACAGATAGCCTGTCTATATAACACCAGTTTAGTTTGATAACAATGTCTGTTTTATCGTAGTTAAAAGGCATTTTGTTTTATCATAATGAATGGTGTTTTATCATGGTGAAAGGTGTTGTTTTATCAATAATCACGTACGTTGATCAAGTTCTATTATATAGTGCTCCAAATGTCCGTCCGTCCATCCATCTGTCCATTGTTCCATCTGTCACACTTTGGTTTCGGGAGCATATCTCGATAGCCATTCAATATGTTTTACCAAACTTTATATTTGTTTCAATCAGGTACTAAGGTTGTGCCTTTTGCTATTTTTGCATTTATACAACGCATACCTCATTTGCATATTGCAATGTTAAAAGTCCAATATTAATATGTGCAATATGTTTGGTTTCCGGAGCCTATCTAGAGAACCGTTCAATATCCAAACAGCACATATTGTTTATAAAATTCGGCAGACAGAATGTTATGGAGGCAGCTATTCGACATATGTTTGATCTATCAGGGTAACTGTTCCCTTTGGGCAGACAGAATGTTATGTAGGCAGCTATTCCACATTATTTTTTTATCTATCACCATGGTAACTGTTCCCTTTGGGCAGACAGAATGTTATGGAGGAAGCTATTCGACATTATGTTTGATCTATCACCATGGTAACTGTTCCCTTTGGGCAGACAGAATGTTATGGAGGCAGCTATTCCACATTATGTTTGATCTATCATCAGGGTAACTGTTCCCTTTGGGCAGACAGAATGTTATGGAGGCAGCTATTCCACATTATGTTTGATCTATCACCATGGTAACTGTTCCCTTTGGGCAGACAGAATGTTATGGAGGCAGCTATTCCACAT
>JAVFBX010226820.1:0-11041 GCA_034783855.1 Mopalia kennerleyi | reverse complement strand
TCATTAAGACCGCTGAGCTGTGTTCCTTGTTATGTATATTTGCGCACGGCACGTAACCCGTGGAGGGTTAGAATTGTGATTTATTCGTATAACATCCTTTGACTGTCCTGTATTTGGCGTGCATCATGCCTTAGCATGTTATACGCCAATCAAAAATAATCATTATAAAGATATAAATCTAAAAAGCGGAAACTTTTCAATATATTTTTTGTTGGCTAAATAAAGAATTACAAGAATTGTAAACATTGTTTTCGTATCTACATGTACTGTTTTGTTTCCGTATTAGGCGTCATTCAGACAAGTGTTTCTTTCTGATGTTACAACTAACTTAGTTAATTACGAAATGCAAGCTTTTATTATATATTTTGTAGACGCTGACACCAAAATGAATACAACATCTAATACTGGTGTAACCGATTATACGATACAAGCTTTTATATGTTGATGCACAATCAAATATAAACAACGAGGTAGTTGAAAACCACAAATTATCCGCGTTATCACTGCACTGCAGCATTTGTATGTAACAGTGAAAGACAAAAATAGTATCACAATACTTACACACATGTAGCAAAAAACATTTATTTAACTGTATATTGTTGACATAATTAACCAGTTACATGGTTTTATAAGCTTTATAGTTTTATTAATAACTTTTATTTCAATTAATTTTGACACAGTTACGTTTCAGTATAGCAATAATGAGAGGTTTCACTGAATGTGTTATGTGTATATTATATTTGTGCTATATCAGCCGATGGCGACCTTTATTTCGGGGCATTTCATCTGGACTCATGTTTAAGATCGCTCCAGGTAGACTTAAACGGATTCAGTTGAACCATATCGTAAATGTCAACTGTAAAACATTTCGTGAATTGTCACACTTAGATCGACCTGATTGGCTGGCTCAACTCACAATGCAAGGTATACAACAGGTAAAATAATCGGCACATATAAAAGCTGAAAAGTGTACCAAAAAAACTCACAATTGTTGAGAACATCAGTAAAGCCATCTAGACTATATGGAGAGCCCACCTGCTAAGACCAATGGATTACTCCACAGGAAAGAAAATGGAAAATCACCGGTAACTAATTTGTAATGTATAACTATTAACAGAGCACTTTGTAGCCACGGCATGTCAGCTCGATCCTATATTACATGATGTATTTTCAATGATATATGCGTTAACTAAACCATCTGTTTAATTATGGAGTAGAAGAAGCCTATACTTCCCAACTTATGTATATATATATATATATATATATATTATGTAGAGAGAAAATCGCCGTTTTCACAGTTACACATTCTGCCGTGAGCCTCTGTAGCTCAGTTGGTAGTTAGGGCTGTAGGCCTACCCAGTTGTCCCTGATTCAAATCCCAGTTGAGGCAAGCTAATTTATCTCTTTTCGTTTATTCAAAATATATATAATGTTTAAATTTAAGGAACATGAAAATTGAAAACATTTTTCTGAAAAAGAATTTAGCCCAGATATTGTGCGCAGAGAATTTTTAAAACTACATTTTCTTGTAAAAAACACAGTTGTTGTTCCCCAGGTGTTTTCAGAGATAAAGGGCGACACGAACCTGTTCTGTTTGTGATATCTGTATTTTGCCTATATAGTGTGGTTGTTTAAGGGTTGTTTGTGGTCAGAAACGTCTTTTTTGGCTTTTCTTCATTAACGTGTATGTATCTGGCACACCTATACGTAGTTATGTCACTAAACTACAGTTTGATTCAATTTTATTGAAGTATAGTTATAAAACTCTTAACCTAATCTTTCAGCGAAGAGCGATTTTTTGTTGCATTAATGCGCGCGTGCAAGTGAGGGAGGAGGGTGTGGGTGGGGTTGGGGCGAGGGGAGGTCTGTGTCGGGTAGAGACATTGGTCACATATAATTTTATTGAAGTATATTTATAAAACTGTTGGCCTATTTTTTTAGCGAAGGGTCATTTTTTTGTTGCATTCATGCGCGCGTGTGTTATGGTTAAGGATGTAGGAAGCAAGGGCGCGCGAGGGCGTGGGGTGGGGTTGTGACTGGTAGGATTAAAATGGATTCATATAATATTAGATTAAAAGTATTCACATTTTAGCATTAAGTACGGAGATTAATGAAATATTATGTACAAAGAACATAAACAGTTGTATTTCTTATAGCCACAGTTGCGGTATTATTTATATATGTATACATGTATTCCATTCTATCGTGAGCCTTTGTACCTCAGTTCCTTAAAGCGTTTTCCCCGTTAGCCAGATAACCGAGACCCAATCGCTGTGGAGGTAATCAAAATTGTTTTCTCTAGAGTAAAAAATATATATATGCCATGCATTATCATTTGACATTTATGCTCACTGTTTGTTGTAGTATATTTTTTTATGAAATCCTATTGTGTAACATGTTCAATCCATTACTCAATAGGCCTACAAACATAACCAACACGATTTGACCTCGAACTCGGTACACAGATTCGAAATAGTACACTCGATTTACGCTCAATCCCACACATCGGCATATATAGAAATAGTATATAATATGACAGTCAATCGTCGAGTAAAACTCAACTCAATTCTCAGTGAAAAACTGAGTACTTAAAGACGAGTCCATGGCTAGCGTGTCGGACTCTTAATCATTATTCGATGGACCCTTGACTGCTTAGAATCGTTATGTAGCCCTCAGATTTATCAGTAAGTCATACCGTGTTGCTCCGGCCAAATCGGGAGTGGTATTTAGGAAGTTTCCCCCGGGCTGGCCAGCGTATGCTACATTTGTACAAGGAACAGTGAGAAAGAGTCGTCATACAGGTGAAATACTAGTACCATTGGATACTACGTAAAACCACGGCCAAATAAGCAAACTTAATAACGAATAAGTATGAGCAATATTATTAAAACGGCATTACACACACACAGGGTCTTTCTGGGTCTATGACTAATGAGTGATTGATTGATTGGTGTTTTACGCCGTGCTTAAGGGTATTTCACTTATATGACGGCGGTGTATTCCTTAGTATAATTGTCACTAGTAGAACCAAGATGTGGACAAGTTCATCTTCCTCCAGTCCTAAGTAAAGACAGCATTGCTACTCTTCAAACAAATTATCCCTACCCAGATGGCAGGCCGGTGGTCTATGCTATATGGTGTTCATACAATCTCGTTGATTTATAAGCTTAATGTCAATCGTTGTGTAATATTGACGTATGGTTCAATGGCTTTTAGTCATGAGAAAAGTAACACGTGCGATAACCTATCTTTATATGTGCTACAACTGATACATTTAGAACAAAGAGCTTATATAGGACGACAAAAAAAAAACTAGTGCAATAGAAAGCGGAAACGGGTATGATAAGACTTGTAGGTTAGGTTAGCTTAACTAACGTCGTAGAATTAAAGAATATCCAACATGGAGTTGGTCTTTTGACTACTACCATTATCCTAGAGATCTTTCTCCTACGCTCTTAGAAATAATAGTGCTTTGAGGGTTCTTTAGAAAAGAGGATGTTTCTTTATGGTCTTTATGGAACCATAACGACACAAACGGTTCTTTGACATAAGAAGCAAGGAAGAAATGCTAGGAACAGTCGATATGAGAGTTCCACAAAGAACCATAAAGGGTTCCACCAGAACCATGCCTGAAGAGAGTTCCATTAGAGCCGTATTTTTTTAAGTGTGTGCGTAAAAAGGAGTTTCAAGTACCGAAAGCTAGCTGGTGCAAATCAACACTAGATTTACGATTTGTCATTAACATCACATCAAAGTGTTTACTATTTTCAATTACCGGAAGAGTCAACTGTATTCAAACTCGGTTGGCCTTCCTAGATAATATTAGAATTTCCACTGACAAGCTTAACATAATAGAGTAAAGTGACTACTCCAAAGAAGAACGAAAAATACATATTGACTCAATATTTCGGTTTATTATCAAACCATCATCATATGGTTTGATAATAAACCGAAATATTGAGTCAATATGAATTTTTCGTCCTTCTTTGGGGTAGTCACTTTACTCCTTCCTAGATAATCTGTGTTATTCCTCAATGATTGAAATGAGGTGTGGTGGAAAGTAAGAAGTCATGCATGTCATAAGGCTGACTAGAAATAGATACGAGGTATAGTGTGCAACTGTGTTATATACACAAATAAAAAACCGTTTTGTCTATTTTTATTGACAGACACTCAATCAAAAAGGTTCTGACACAGAAAGTTGTGCTTCCAAGAAGTCCCTCGAGGGAACAATTGTCGAAGTAGAAGATCAGAAAAATGACGATGTACCTGACGACCCTTGGGCTCTGCCGGAACTTGTAGACAACGGTCCAAAATTCTCAGGTAACATTCCAGATCCTATAGTTTTTCAGTCAATATATAATGCAAATGTTCTGTCGTGATGGAATAATTGACTGCCCGATGACTGCAACTAGGAAGACACACGCCTCACCTGTCACGTGACAAAAGCAGATATGTCTTTATCCATGATGTCCATGCATGTATGATCATTTAATTTGTGGCGATCAAAAATAAATAATCAATTTCAAAATTGGTACAGACATATTTATAGCACCACAGAACAAAAATACGTTATAGGTTTTAACCAACTATTATTATATTTGTTAGCCATACCAAATAGCATAGACCAGGTACACTACGGCAGCTTATAATGTCGTCGACACAAAGTACAATTGTCATTTAGAAATTACAAAAAGCCTGCGGTAGTTAAATTTTCCTTTGTTCTTTGTCCTCAACAGAGTTGGATCGCAATGGAAAGATCAAATACGTTGTGATATTGACAGTGAAGATCATTCTCCTAATCGGACTGCTCTATCTTTTCATTTGCTCACTGGATTTCTTGAGCTCATCTTTCCGATTAGTTGGAGGTAATATTTATCGAATTGAAGTTCTATGAAATCTTTCAATAAAACTCTTGAAACTTTGTCATATTACGTCAAACTATATTAAATGATGTTTGCTCGCGTTGGATTAGCTTTAAAGAGCTCATTGAACTACTGATAACAGGGTCAAAAAGTGGGACACATTGTTTGTACTTACATTGGCTTTTACATACGTGTCCTTTCAATCTCTCAAGCAAACTGTTCTCTCCAAAGGTAATTGTGAACATTTTCAAAAGAGTTATTTATCACAGTTTTGTAGGAGCAAATAAATGGCGTGTACATGTACCTCTAAAATGAAACTCAAATCCAACACATTTACATTGACTTAAATGAATAGGAATTCATTAAACTTGGCACGGAAACGCATGCCACGAAGGTTCGGTTAACAGCCAATGCTATTTATTGCTTTGTGTTTAAATAATTGATTTTTTTGTATTTAATTATACAACTCATCTTTCATATTCTGTTTTGTGATTATTACATGTTGCCATTGGCGCTTGTCTCACCCGACCTTGTTGGCCATGTTAGGCAATGAAAGATGCATGCATGCATGCATTCGGGTATTAAGTTTTTTTTTACCTGAAATGTTTCAGGTAGATTGGCGGGAGAGGCTTTAGGTCAGAGTGAACTGATGCAGAATCCTATCGCTGGATTGATGATTGGCATCCTGGCTACAGTTCTTGTACAGAGTTCATCTACGTCAACCTCTATAACAGTATCAATGGTAGCATCTGGAAGTAGGTATTTGCTATACTCTTGCCATGCAAATTACATTTCAAAACTTTTATTTACGACAGAAATCTACAATTTTCGGTGAACATTCGCTTCGCCATATATGGCATACCAGAGTACTGTTGCCCACCCTAACCACTGCTTTAAGGACCCAAACGTTGACCGTGGTCATGGTTGTGGTATGGTTGTTAAACAACTTTGCTCCATGACAATTGTTTAATGTCGCCAATTCAAGTAAACCGACTTTAAAAAGGGTATTAACTTTCTCTTCAAAAAAATAAAACAGACATAATTCTACTTAAATAAATCGGGCCATATAAGACGTCCCCCAACATTTATCGATGTGTTTTTATTTTAATTTGGCAAAATAATGATGGTCTTTTCTGCATTTCCAGTTTTACCTGTGCAGCTTGCTATTCCTATTGTGATGGGGGCAAACGTTGGTACAGCCATCACTGGTATAATTGTGGCAATGGCCCAATCAGGAGACAGGGACCAATTTAGGAGAGCTTTTGGGGCAGCTTCTGTCCACAACATGGCAGCCTGGTTGACCGTTATAGTTATATTACCAATAGAAATAGCTTCTAGCTATTTGTTCCATTTATCATCGCTAGTCGTTGAAACAATTGATTTGGGCGGCGAGGGAGACGATGTGGAATTTCTCAAAGTTATAACAAAGCCATTCACAGAACTAATCATACAGGTAACTATGTTTTAGTTAGCACTTAAATTTCTTTCGGATTTGGTGTACTATATTTTCGCAAAGACAATAACAAAAATGTCATCATTTACAAATTTCCAATTCAAGTTGTTGAGAAATGGATTTGAAGTTAACTGAAATAAATCTACCATCAACACTTGTTCAAAAGGACTCAGCTATAGAAATAATTAAGTGGTTTTTGTTCACCCAGATTGATTCAGATATCATCAGGGAGATAGCCGAGGACGCCGCCGACGGAACAAATAAGGCCGAAGGAAAGAGTATCATAAAAGAATGGTGTGAGAAATACAAAATTCCAGCTATCGTTACCGAGACGAAAAGTGCGATTTGGACAAGTAAGTTTATTTTTAAGAAGTCTTTGTTTGACTACACATCAGCATTCCCTTGAAAGTGATAATCCGGAATTTATTTCATGTAAACGATGTGGTGTTAATCACCCAATTGTATGTGCACCCCCTCCCCCCTCTCCCCCTCTCACCCTTTATAATGCAAACGATGTGACGTATATTTGCCTGGATCTTGCGTATACTAACTGTTCAATGGAATACAGATTATTTCACATTAAAAATAGAAATACGCGTGATATCAACCGACTTTTTCCATTAATTTCCTTACAACAATGGTCTATTTTGTTCCAGACATAACATCCTGCAGTGAAGTTCCACTCCCAATGCATTGTGAATATGACGGAGAACGTTTCAAAGTTTCTTGGAATGAAACTGGCCCAGGATACCAAACCATATTTGTGTCAAAATGTAAGTATTTATATTTAATATATTCATTGCTTTAAAGACAATAACTATTTCGATTGATTTGATCATTTAAACTTCCCGTATTAAATATTTGTATTTCTTTGTCAGGTACTCATCTTTTCACGAATACCACTTTGGATGACGTCTCCGCTGGAATCATACTTCTTATTGTCTCACTCATTCTTCTTTGTGGATGTCTCATTTTCATTGTGAAGATTTTACATTCCTTGTTGAAGGGAAAGTTGGCCAAAGTCCTCAAGAAAATTGTCAATTCAGACTTTCCCGGATGTTTTCGCCACTTGACTGGATATGCCGTAATGGCTTTTGCTGCAGGATTGACGACGTTACTACAGAGCAGTTCAATTTTCATATCAACTTTAACTCCTCTGGCAGGTCTTGGCGTTGTGTCCATCGAACGGATGTTGCCTCTTGCATTTGGTTCTAAAATTGGAACAACGTTTACAAGTATGTTGGCAGCTTTGGCATCAGATGCCGATGGATTCAAGCCGTCATTCCAAGTAGCATTGTGTCATTTATTCTTCAACTTTTCTGGTATTATTGTTTTTTATGCAATTCCACCAATGAGGAAGATTCCCATCAAACTAGCTATGATTCTTGGAGACACTACCGCCCGATATCGCTGGTTCGCCGTGGCCTTTGTTTTATTTACATTTATCTTATTTCCGTTGGTTGTTTTTGCTCTGTCGATGGCTGGTTGGTACGTGCTTGCAGGGGTTGGGATACCTTTGCTAATATTGTTTATAGTTGTTATAATCATAAATGTACTTCAGCGTAAATTTCCCCAAAGACTTCCAAAAGTACTTCTCAACTGGAACTTTTTACCGGAATGTCTCCGATCACTAGAGCCATACGACCGGCTCTTCCGGAGATTGCCGAGACCATGTCGTCGGGGATGGCCGGTAGCTAAAACAAACACAGAGCTTGTCATTGATGACCCCCTTTCTTCAAGCATAGTGCATGTAGTCGACCAAGGAACTGATACAGTTTGTCCGGAAAACCAAACGAACGTTACAGAATCAACAGTTAAAGAAAATGGCAAACCACAAGGGCATGTAAATAACTCCTTCGTGTTATACGACACTACGGTTTAACCATGGAAATGGGTGTAAAACCTTTCAGCCATCGGATAGATCTTTCGTTGGTAGGTTCCATTGTTGAACCAAAAAGGTCCAGCTACCGTACCGTACGTCTTTTATATAAGGACAAATGTGGTTGAAAAAAACAAAAGGGGTTTAAAGAGACAATCGACTGGAATAAATGTAACCTGCCAGTTAATGAGTACAGCCCGAGACAGTAGCAATAGTATGTACCGGTATGTCTCATAGCATTAGCAGAGGCCTAGTGTCGCAATTAGTACACCCTTTGGTCGTATAAGTGTGGCATCAACTGTTGAAATGCATGCATATCCGTGCCGTCAAATGTAGAAAGCTAATACTATGCAAATATTGGGTTCCAAACACGGCATGAAAATAAAGATGGTAATTATAAAAAATAAACCTGTCCGCTTTGTAAATGGGTCAGTGCAAAGTTTTAGCAATTTCACTCAGTACAACAAATATACAAGACTGTGTGGAATAAAACAAATAACAAATTAAATTTCTAAAACGACCTCCCGATGTATGATTTGTTCTGTGTCAAAACTGAACCGTAACTAGTTTTAGATTTTAGCAAACAATTTGATGAGTAAATAGAGGCGTATTTTTCCAAACAATGATTGCAAAATATATATGCTAATAACAGAAAAATTATGTATGTTTAAACCTGTAGATCATCATAGCGGTTGTTAGTTAGGTGTAAATTTGTCAGCAGTCTTAATGTTGTTTTTTTGGATTTAAGCTATAATTCAGCTCAAAATGCACATGTTCATTCTTAATTTAATAACAGATATATCCATTGACTGTTTTTTTCATTTGATTAAATCAATATACTATAGTCCCGCTGGAAGTAAGGTTTTTCTACGTTCTAAATATAGAAAGTAATCATAAAGTTCGGAATCAAATCCCCTTGCCCAGCCTGTGGTTATGAAATGAAGTCACAGCTAGATTTTTGTTTTACATATGAAGTTCTTTATTTTATTTAACTTCCTTTGACGAGATTGTAATTAGCGGCGGCTGCTTGTCCTTAACATAAGGGAAGTAATCACTACATTTCTAACTTTGACTATCATGACATCAGTTACCTCCCTTGTGCTGTCAAATGTTTAAAGACCATTCTTAACGTTATAGCGCAGTGATACTCTTCTCATCAAAGTGTAGATGGACATGACAATACTTCAAAAACAACAACACATGTTTGCGCTTTATCTTTTATTATCAAATGCTACCTTTTGAGGCTAAACTGTCTATATTTTGGTTTAGGTTCTGTTGCATTTACTTGTTAAATGAATAAACTCGCCTTTACAGATATATCAACATCGTATTTTTTTCTCACAATTTACTCATAGCCGCGTGTATAACTAGTTTAAAAACCTCCAAATGGCAAGTTATATGTCAAAATGTGATTGGTCTCATGCTGGAACCCTATCGTAAAAGTGAAATAACCGTAAGTACAATGATAAATCCAAATTAAAAAAATAAAACCAGACACTATTGAAGGATGCGAAATTGAAAGCACCGGCTGTTAAGTTTTGTAGAACGTGAGTTTTGTTTTTTCGCAATAAAAAAAACTGAAAATTGACAAATAAACTCGTCAGTTTGTTTTGTCTGAATTAGGTTGAAAGTCATGCTCAAGAGTATTTAATTTGTATGCTCACCGATTGTCCACTTCACACTATTATTTAAATACGATGAAAAGCCGATAAGAAATTGCATAAAAAACATGCTGCCATTGCCGGGGCCACCTCGTTTGACTTCCTCATACATGTTCATATATTTACCTATCGTCGCCTGGGAAAATCGAACCTATGAGCTGTACATCGAAGGAAGATCGGTAGCCCGACATCCAAGTCAGTGAACCACGCCTACACACACCACGAGCCTCAGTAAGTACATAATAATTAAGGCCGACCGTGCGTATATAGTCTGAGAACAAAATATATAGTAGCAAACTATACCATGGGTTGATGAAACTTGAGAATCAAATTCAAAGTCAAAACAATTTTAGTGTTTTACACTGATTTTCAAAGAGGCCTGTGGACTTTAGTAAACATATACAAAGTACAGATATAGAATAGGCCTGCAATCAGCAAAGATCATTTTATAAAGATGAATATTCATATATACACATTTAATATTTAAAAAGGCACCAATATAGTGACCACTGAACGGTTGAACAAAAAGTCTCCTTGTTTTTGTTTGTTGTTAAATTTTGTCACAAAAGACAAACTCTTGACAATTCTTATTTAATGGATAAATCTGTAAATAAATATTTCCAAAACGCTATCGAGTATTAGCATGTGCCTTATAAGATGGTGTAACGTGTACTCCTTCAACGGTCACCGATCTGGCCTGCAGACACAATATAACATTGGAACTCTTATATATGCTTTTTCTGTCGACTTCTTAAAACCGTTGTACAATGTATTTCAAGTATTCTAATTATATTAGAAATATCAAAACAGGCTGAAAATGCTGGATTGTTTTCAATCTAAATATATTTTTGAAAAGATAACATATACTGGTTACAGAAGTAGAATTTCAAGTAATTAAGTTGTTAATTTTATTAAATGATTTGCCATCTGCTTGGTCATTGTATTTATCTCTGCTGTAAAGCCGTATACGTTATAGTTGTAAGAAGTTTGCTGTTAAGGTCTTGCTGGACCCCTTGGTCGATTTTCAGAACACCTGTTGTGTTTAGTCAATTATTCAGACGAATATAAGTCTGTACCATATATATGTATATATTTTTGAAAAGCCCGAATACTCAGGAATACGAATATGTAAATGTGGTGAAAATCCAATGATTATTTTTTAAAATATTGCAAAATAAGTAAA
>JAVFBX010226809.1:0-11041 GCA_034783855.1 Mopalia kennerleyi | reverse complement strand
AAATGAGAGATAATGGAGTCTCTCCATCTGTGTTGATTGTACAAAGGAAAAACGTGTGCGCACAATAAACACATTATCAATTGAAGCCTATCATTCTGGCTTTACATTTTTGTCATTGAAATTTTTGTAATGTACGACTGGTTGTTAAAATAATACTGTACACTGAAAATCAATAACAAAACAAAGATTTTGAACATTACCTTTAAATTTGCTTTACCAGAATAAAGTCGTATTGGAAATGTCATCAATTGGCGACTTAGTTACTAAATTGTGTTGAAAGAGTTAATACAAAACAACTTCTCGTCCCATATTCCTCTGATATCACTTTTTCGAATAAAAGGTGCATTTAGAGATTGAAAAATATAAACAAGTAAGAATTTATATGGATAATAATGTCTTCGTTTCTTAGACACAATGTTTACATCTCATTTCAGAGATCGTTTTCAAATGTGACATTATCTCTGAAATGAGATTGAAACGAAGAGACTATAATGGAAGAAATTGTCATCCATATAAATACTTACCTGTTTACGTTGTTAAAAGTTTCAGAACATTTCAGAATTATAAAATAAACTGCCAACACTTTGTCTTTATCATTTAGTAGACAGTGGACAGAAAACGAGTATTAGTCATAATTTCTCAGATAAGCTGACATTTTCGTTCAAGATAATATTCAAGCACCAGGGAGCGACTCTACAAAACAGTTTTATACTAAAGTCAACCATTGTTAAGCTATACCTCAAATTTAGTAAAATTTGATAAGACATAAATTAATAGATAAATGAATAAATAAATAAATAAATAATATTTAAAATACATTAATACCCATCAAAGAATTCAAGGCGGTCATCTTGTATTTCAAAGTTTCTATTCTGACAAATGAGAACATGATTTATTGAATCGGCCTTACCGAGTTTGAAGATATCAATTTCAAGAATCAACACAATTGAGAGTTGACAACGAAAGGATTACCGCTAATCTAATATTTTAAAGCACCATAAGATAAAACAAACAGAAGAATTAAAAGAACTGTACCAGTTCTTGTCGCAACGGGAAGATCGTTTATCGAACATGTTTTGTTCTGAAGCACCTGTATACAGGTAAGATAGAGAGAGATGCACATCGTTTGTTTTCAATTCTGGAAAAACGGAACAAAGTTATCTATACATTTTATCCAAACTCTTGTGAAATTCAAGATGATCGTTTCGAAGTCAAATAATTGTGGTATTCCTTTCAGGGACCAAATCAGAAATTCACTTTTCTTTTTACAAATCACGTGGAGAATTTCCGTTTTCTCAAAACAAATCCCCATTGAGTGTCTAATAATTCGATAAGTGAAGCAAATATACATGAACACTACTTCATATTGTCTAAGCACGTATGCAGTTCAAAATGTTGAAGTTAAAAGTCAAACAAAACTTGATTTCGGTCAAACTTTATCGGCGGGGCATCGTTTACAGTTAGGTGAAGAAGACCGGGGAGGGTAGAGTCCTGCCGGGCCCTTCTCCCCCGTGATAGGAGGGGGAATCCTAGGGTACGGAGCAAAGGGTTCAAAACGGGGTGGTGGTGGTGGTACTTGATTCATAAACGTAACCATACGTCGCATTTCTTCCAAAGCGTTTGACTGCATCAGGATAAAGTTTTTGGCCAATAATAAAGTTGCGATCTTTGAAAGTTTTCGAACAGATGGACTGTGAGCGTATGGAATAACAGAGCGAAGTTCATCCAAGGCGTCGTTTAAGTCATGCATTCTTCTTCGTTCTCTAGCGTTAATGTTAAGTCTGGAAGATTTCTGTGCCTGTTTATGTTGTTTGGAAGACGATTTGGAAACTTTCAAAGTCAGACCCTGTTCATCGTAGGGCTGCCCAAAACGTGCAAAATCCGCGCGACAATTTCCTATTGCCTTATTTTCTGAAGTATAACTGTCATCACTGCTAGGGTACATATCATCCCTGTCATCACGTGTGAACATATCATTATCATCATCATCATCATCAACTACTAAAAGCTTTTCCTGCCTCCTCCTTAATTCATGATCCGGTTCAGGGTTAGGTATTCCCGCCGTCTCACTTATCCGTGGGTCGCGTGGACTACTGGCAGACCGAACAACATCCTCTTTAACACACACGTTATCACAGAACATCTTACTCTCAGAAAGTTTGTCCGTGGCCCTGAATCTGTCCGAAGTTTTGTCCATGTCAGCTTTTGTTACACTTGGCTTTTTACCGCCTTCAATTCTGTCCAAAGGTACAATATTTTCCTTCCGTTTGTCTTCTGCACTCACAGGACGTCCCGTGGGTCTTACGTCATTAGCACTCGTAAGCTCCATCAATTGTAAGGCGTTTTTACAATAATGTCCAGAATGTCAAGCAAGTTTGGTGTATTAACTTGCAACGTGTAAAATATTACAAATTTCCTCGACAACAATTCCAGAGGCACACCTCGGGCTAGTGTGGCGTTCTCCTAACCTCTTTACAGAGCTATTAGAGGCACTCAAGTGTAAAAGATGAGCCAAATGTTGTTATCGGATAATCACATGCCTTGCAATAGGGCTGAGCGGAACCGTGCCTGACAAGAAGCACCGTCAGACACAAGTGAAACTTTATCCCCGTTGAATTCTCTTTATACTCCAATACAACTTTATTCCGCGGCTTGATTCACTCGCAAGATAACAGAGGAAACACTGCCTCGTGTTTATATGGCTCTGGGGCACTCGCTTTCTCAACGACACTTCTCTAGCCGATGAAGTATTAACAAATTAATTGGGCGGCTTTGAACCGGCTGACAAGCTAGCGCGGCTATTGGCTATCGGCCGACAATGCCTCTCCAATCAGAATTAATAGATTTCAGACTCGCTTCAAATTTGGACATTAAGTCTCTCGACATGCTAGTGTCTATTCCGGATCCTCATTTTTAAGGCTTTCCAGCTAATTCGGACTATTTGGCAAAGGGACCCAAGCGGCATGTTGAGGCCAGATTCTAAATAAACTTAACTCGGCATTGACTGTTACGATTCAAGGGCTTGATTAAAATCGATCCAGCGACAAACAAATGGTTAGCGGAACAAGAAATCTCCAATCGGATTCTAGGACAGGAATGTTTCGGTGAAGATAATAGACAGATATTGACTTTGACGTGGCCAAATGAGGCGCCCTTTTTCCTGCTTTGTATTCGGTTTGCTGCATAACGTCAAGTACATCTAATGGAGAATATAACTTTAAATCAATTACCATTAAATGAATCCTACTAAACATGCAATTTATGCAAGAATTAGCTGGTTTTATGTTTTTTATTAACCAAGGTGGATGAGTAAAACACTAGCTGAATACAGAATAATTCTAGTCTGTGTAACACAGTTCCTTCAAATAAAGTAAAGGAAGTATGTACCGAGCACAGTCCCCCCACATTCAGTCAATGAATCAAGCGAGCAATCCAGCAAGCAATTAAGCAATCCAGCAAGCAAGCACGCAATCAATCAATCAAGCAAGCAACCAACCAACCAACCAACCAACCAACCAACCAACCAATCAATCAATCAATCAATGAATTAAGCAATCAAGCAATCGAGCAATCCGATCGGTCGGTCGGTCGGCCAGCCAGCATTAAAAGTAATGCGCACCGTTCGTTTTCTCAAAAGGGCAGATATATATTCAAAATGCCGTCTACAAGTTTACAAGTTTACAAGTTTACCAATAACAAAGATATATGGCCATGTACTTAGAATATACATTAAACAGCTGAGCGATTTACCTAGTGGTGACGTTTCTGGTTTTCAAGATGAACGCAGTATCGACTGAGCTGTGAAGTAAGGCCCCGTGTTAAAAATACCACAAATACTTCAAAAGAAAACGATGTCCAATGTTGTTTGAAACATCTCTTGCTGGGTGGTTGGTGTTTCACGCCCTGCGAAAGGGCATTTTGCTTATAATATACCGGTGTATGCGAAGAGTAAAAAGTCACACAAAAATGTTAAGAGTTTTCCTCGGTTGTACAATCAACGCTCCTCCAGTGCTAAGTTAAGACAATGTGGAATGTGAACATGTATTCATGGGCGTATGTACTCGAAATACATGCCTATACAGAGGGCCACACATGTGTAAAAAAAAACTGCACCTTTTTGTGTATTCTGAGTTGACTATGAGGATAAACTTACATCCTATTGAGTCTAAGCAGACCACAATCTGTAGTAATAAATGTATACACATGCACTTTTTTCGTCATGACAAAATAATTAACCCAGTCTTCTATGAAACTTTCTTCAAACAAAAATTCAACTGTTTCATAAAAATCTAGTTTTCAGATTGGTGTACAATTCAATCAGTGATGTGTACAAGATAAGTTTAGACCAGTGATGTGTACAGTTAGGTCTGACATGGGGCCTAAATTAGAACATCGTCATATCCAGTATTATGGAAATAATTCACCCATGTGTATATTCCCTTTAGAAGAAAGAAACAATTAAACAACCGAATGAGTCTTTAATTTATTCTTAGATATCATAATAAGAATTCCGACTATTGTCGGAAGACTATTGTTCCTGTTCTGTTTATTATTATTATTCCACCGATTTTTGAACTCGCGAATCTCGGTAACCGCTACAGCTACGGTTTTGAATTTTTGTGTACATTCGCGTTACTACGGCTTACAGGTCTTAACGGTTCAGATTTTTTCTAGTATTTGAATTATTATTACTGAAGGCTTGAATCTAAACTCAAGATGGCGAATTAATATGTAGTGCTGCTGGCTCATTAGTCTTAAAATAAAATGCAGAGACACAAAGAAACGGCAGATCTAGCTCAAAAATGTGTATATAACCACTCTCAAATAGTTAGTTGTTTTGCCACTTTATAAAATATGTGGAACAAATCAGCACTTAAAAAAGTGTTTAAATAATTGCATATCAAGTATACGATATTCATTTTATTTAGGCGTCATTTAGTGTCATACTCGAGGGCGTTTCACTTATAATACGATGGATTATCCACTTATCGCTCTGCTATAATTAAATACGGTTGAAAACTAAGAGGAAACGTCATAAAAACCACTCCCACAATTGCAGGATCCACATCATGTGACTCCATTATATACCTGAAGTCGACAGAGGGACTCGAACACGTGAGCTGTAAATGGAAGTAAGATCAGAAGACCTACACGTTTACCACTGAACCACGGTGGCTGGCAGGAGAAATTGAATTAACTGACTGCGCCACATCGTCCCAATCGCACAGCCCCCAGCTGGCCGAGTATAAAGCTGATCTGTAAAACTGAGATGCGCATGACATTATGAATTCAGTGAAGTTATATGAGTTAATTATGCGATTAATATGAAGGCTTGGAGCTCAGTCTTCGTGGTTATTTGCCTTGATTGGATCGCCAGGAGAATCGCGTTCAGATAATGTTATGTTTAACACGTCTGGATGAGCTGTAATCAATAAAGCGCTGGATGTCGACGTAAATTACACACTCTACAGTTTTATTGGTTTAATGGCAGAAACTAGTACTATTAGACCGGAAGCTATCCCTAAGAGTCCAAAAAGCCAGGGTCTGTTTCCTTCCTACCATCTTCCCGATGCAAGGCGGAAAAAAAGATCGTCGAGTTATGCGTCCCTTCCTTTCCTACATTGACTTCATAGGCGGAAAAACTCGAGTTAACTAGAGTCTACAACAGTTACTTTCGGTTCACCTCTCCTTACACCACGCAATCAGATTGGAACTTCCATTTGAATGATAGAGGCGGTCTAAACACAGGATGACAAATAGGCTATACATGTAATATACACGTACGATTTTAGTCGCATTAACGAGTCCTGACATCATCACATACACACTTATTACAGACTTTTTGATTGGCCGCGTGCTTGTTTCTATATACAATAGTCCAATTAAACGTTTGCCACGTTTTTGTCGCGAATTGTAACAAGGGTAGAAATGTGAAAGTCTCGTCTTACGCATTTTGACCCGCGCAATGGGAAGATGGTTTCTTACCAGCGTTTGAAAGTACATGTTCATGTTGAAGTATCATTATAAATAACTTAGATAAATTGGAAGCTATAGTATATAGTCCGTCTATTACAATGACCAAAATATATCGTATTTGTTCTGTTCACCAACTTAGAAATAGATTTTGAGATCAATTGTGCACATGTTCAAAAATGTTTATATGCACTATTCAGAAGTACAAAACAACTCTCCTATAGGTTTTTTTTATACAATTTCGCTCTGTATTTTTCCTGCATCTTCTATATTCTTATAACCTTCTGGCTAAGGACAGGTTGTTTGAAGAGTAGCAATGCTGTCTTTACTTAGCACTGGAGGACAATTAACTTTCTAGAATTATGGAAACGCTTCACATCTTGGTTGTGTTAGTATCAATTATTGTTGGAATACACCGGCGTCATATAAGTAGAATACCCTTATACACGGCGTAAAACACCAATGAATCATAGTAATAATAATCTATTCACATGATTGCGAAGAAGCCGCGTAATTTTTCTGTGTGCAGTAAAATAAATCCAGTTAATAACGTTATTTATATGGAAGATTGACTCTTGGCTATTCGAGGCCATTTACTAAGATTAGCTTGTCAAGAGTGAGGCAAACAGAGATAATATTCTATTAACCACGTGTGGATGAACAATCAATAACCAGGAGATGTTAGCAGGCATTAGGACTGTACCGTTAAATCACAAGCGCTCTATCAGATGGGTACTCTCTTGGTTAAAACTAGCGGTCTAGAAAATAGCTCTGTAATGCCGGTTATAACATGAGGCAAAAGCATCCTAACAACGACTGATTGATTGATTGGTGTTTTACGCCGTGCTTAAGGGTATTTCACCTATATGACGGCGGTGAATTCCAGCAATAATTAACACTAGCACAACCAAGATGTGGAGCATTTCCATAATGTTGGAAAGTAAATTGTCTTCCAGTGCTAACCAAAGACAGCATTGCCACTCTTCACACAAACTGTCCTTAGCTAGAGGGCTCCCTAACAACGAAGATCGGTGAAATGCGTATTAATTTTATTCATCACTGGAACTATACACCTTCACATCAAAAATCCGACAGAGGTGAACTGAAAAAGTGAGTTATGTTCGGAATTGGTACAGGGCTTTACTATAAGAATGATTGATCAGTGTTTAATGTCGTACTAAAGGGGAATTCTTTTTACGACGGCGGTGCATTTTCTGTTTGAAAAATAATGTCCCACCATTTTAAGTTCATACTCTGCACATACTATACCTGTAAATGGGGGACCCTTTGTGAAATTCACCAGGGTATATATGGAAGTCACATTAAAATAAATATGATATCTAAGCCTACAAAATCATGACAAGTTATATGATATATAATTCATTTAAACCAATATTTCTATTGAAGAATTTAACATAATATACTAGTTGTATAATTCCCAAAAACGAAAGCGTCATTTTGATCCATATTTCAGACGATTATCTCTGATGATACCTAATAAAAGCTGAAATATTGATTCAAAATGAAGTTATTGTTTTGTTTTTAGATTAACACTATTTGGGTATTATTTATGTTAAAACATGTACATTTGAGCTTTATAATAATTATTTATAGTCCTTTTTCGTACATTTCTTAATATCGGGTCCACTGCCACCTTTGTCGTCTGTTTATTTAATTTCATTATATAAAGAGCACAAAAATAAGTATATGTACTATACTCTGTTTCAATATTTAGCCGTGTGCCTAAAAACGTAATATTAAAAGTGTTTTGTGTTGTTTTTAAAATACATTTTGGACAGATTTATCTGCAGCCCTTGCTAAGTAGACATTTTGTTCCAGGCTAACGTACACAATTAAACTTATCCGTCAACATTAGCAAGGGGGTAATTTTCAACAATACGGAAATAGCAAGTCAGCAATCCGGCGGTTTAGGGTTAGGTTTAGTTTAGGGTCAGGTTTGTGCTGGGATTTAAGGTTAGAATAAGGGTTAATTTTAGGGTTAGGTTCACCCGGAACTAAAAATTCACGTTATATCGATTTCTCAAAGTTAAACACAACGCCTGCATCAACATTTTAAGCGCCTGGAGTCTCTATCAACACCTATACGCGTGTACAGTACTAAAACCCCTATATGTTGAGCTTCATTCGCGAAGCATTATAAGGTATGCAGTAACAATTATCTTATAATATTGTGTCTTCATACAAGGACGACATTTTCTTTGATAACAAAAATGTACTAGTTCAGATTATTGTGATGACCAGATCCGTACGTGAACAAAACCCACGACCCTCAGAGTCGGGGACCAAATTATAATTCGTTAAAATGTCCGCTATGTCAACCGGGCTGCAATCCATTTCTTATAATGATTGGTTGAATTTAACAACGGTTCGTGGACAAATAGGCGTATATATAAATTAATATAAAAGATACAGGTTAGTAGAATTGCATAGAGATTTAGCATTCGTTTTCTCTTTAATTATGTCTTGAAACATTTAGATTAAGTCCACCGGGTTCAGCAACTGAGTCCCATAAATTTGAGCCTTTCGTCTGTGGTAAATGGTTAATTATTGACTTGAAATCCGGACACAGAAGGCTTATAACAATGCTGTCATTCGAGACTCGTTGCAAACTACTTAAACGCTTGTCCACACGCCAAGCCGTGTCACGGTAAGATATACTGGCCGCACGATCGGGGCGCCAGAAGGGATCGTGGAGAGGACGTCGAGGTCGAGCAGCGGGCAGTTGAAAGGGTCGAGACTTAGGACCGTGGAAACGATCAACCGCTAATAAATCAAATGGAAAGACCAGAAATATTTATTTGTGAAGAGCGTGAAATGTATTAGTTCAAGACTTTCTCATAATTCCCTTACGTGGATGGTGAAGTTTTGACGGGCATTCGTCTTGAACTTTGGATGCTTGTCTCATTCATCAGTCGTGCCAATGAGCTACCCGTTATTATCCTGGTTCATTCGCTGAACAGCCAAGCCGTGTAACTCTGTACAATTTGGGTATCCCAAGGCCGAAGTGATTTACGTGAAGTAACAATGGAATCAGTGGGATAATAGATATGTAGCTGGTTGTTTAAACTTTTGAAATGTATATGTGCGCCCATGCAGTAGTCGCCAGAAAGACCAGTGAGAACGCTTAATCCCCAACCTTCCAGGTGTTGAAGTGATCATACTGCTACACCATGCACCCTCTACTAGTATGTAAGTAAAGATAATACCGAGTATTTCATCTTAAAAGGATACCCACTGTATATAAAAAAGGTAGAAAGAAAGAAAAAAAAGAGACAGAATGAATGAATGAAAGAAAGAAATTACGAAAATAAGAAATAAAGAAAAAAGAAAGAAAGCTACGGAAGAACGAAAATAAGGACGACAGAAAGAAAGAAAGAAAGAAAGAAAGAAAGAAAGAAAGAAAGAAAGAAAGAAAGAAAGAAAGAAAGAAAAGAAAAAAGAAAGAAAGAAAGAGAAATAAAGAAAGAAAGAAAGAGAAAGAAAGAATGAGAAAAAAAAAAGGAAATAAAAACCGCACATTCACACTCATGTGGTGTTAAATTAATGCATTTCCCAAACGGCTTTCCTTTCCTTTAATTGTCACCGTAAAAAAACAGGTCCTAGTATAAATCATCATCAGTCTGGCATTACAGTGTTAAGTTGTAATATTTCTGGGCAAATCCCATACAAGAAATCACGTAGACCCTTTAAAGGGCAAATTTACATAATCCATGCAAAGCTATACAGATTAAAAGGTTTCACAACGCAATAAAAGAGACTGTCGCAAAGATAAATGGTACGCTGTATTAGACGCTCGGTCCTTAATCCTTGTTCGCTATTCACGCTAACACTCGCGAAGAAAGCGCGTATATTTTGTTTGTATATCACTTTACAAAACTCACGCGCCGCGAGTCTTCCGGGACACACGATCGGCTCGCGGCAATTTCACACCTTGCTGAATGCCTTTTGTAGTCAATAATCGCATGTTTACTTATATTTTACGCGACACGTTTTATTGGAAACCCGAACGACACTACATTAATCATACATCTAAACCTTTTGTAGCCAACAACTTGAAAATCCAATTAAACTATTGGAAAACGACAAAGACGTTGACACCTTATGTGGCATACACATTAGGCGAACATTCTGCCAGGCTACGGCGGAAGTTGGAGACACGGTCAACGAAAAAATTGCTTTTCTTTAAAATAAGAAATAAAAAACAATTAAAGCCGGTTATACTTTTTATTTGTGCAAGTCTGTGAGTGGTACAGGGATTTCTAAACAAAAAGATGGCAGTTTTGTTTTTATTTCATTATTATCTAAATTTTATTTTTATTTCTTTTATAGTTTTTCTAAATATTTGTTCATGCCTACCTGTATTTTAAGACACAGCTAGAATACATTCTGTTTCATTTTCAATAAATTCTGTATGAAATAATGTATTTTTTGTATTAAAAAAAGGTTTGGATTTGATTTTGTATTTGAAATATTTTTCAGTAAGAATCTTTCAGGATATCGGCTCAATTATCGAAATCGACGCCAGATCTGGCGGCCATGTTTATTTTAGATGTTTCTACAAGTAAGGTTATCGGACCATTGTGCACAACGGATTGAAAGCTAACGTGAGAAGGGCCTGGGACCTCTTTCACAAAATATCGTATACACGTTAAATTTTAGGCGTAGATATATCTTACTAGATTTTATGGTCGTAGGACATTTTGTGAAAGTGGCTCTGGGTTCGCGAGCGAATTTGCACACTATGCCTTATTGTGCATATTTTAAAAAAATAGATTTTCTGCATCCACGTTTAACGTCTCGTTAATCTTAGGTTAAAGTCAGTTAGGCAGTCACTGTTTTCAGCACAATTTGTGATTTCGCGTTATTTATCGGCTTCAAGCTGACCATACCCAATGTTTTGTAAAGCCTTTAAGGATTCCAATTTTCACCAATATGCATGAAGTTTTGTTTATACCAAAAGCTTTCAAAAATCAGCGTATGAAAAGATTTAAACAACCGTCCTATTCAGATCCGCTTCATTTGGTTGTTTTCGCGTTTTAAAAAAAAT